>CAJNOP010000447.1:0-56406 GCA_905250075.1 Rotaria sp. Silwood1
TATTGTTTGAAGTATTTGCAAACCGAATTACTTATTATTTAGATTTTTGATGGTATTAGTCGAGTGAAGTATTCAAAGTTCGGTCTGATATTTGATATTCTATAATAATAACAAATATAATAGTTGATTGTTGATATTGATATAAATTCTCATATTACTCTATAACGCAAATTTCATTTTTTTTGTAGTTATTTTAATTCTGAACTTAAGATGGCTGGCATACGCCATCTGGTAATATTTTTTCTTCTATTTTAATTTTTATTGAGCGCTAACATTGACTATCGTTCGTCTCAATTTTCCGAATGAATTGATTGTTTTCTTGAAGCTGAATCGAAATATTCCTATTATTCGAAAGATAGATGTTTGGTACGTAATTGTCTATTCGATGATTTGTCTGCCGAAAATGTCCTGGACATATAAAGGGTCTCATTGTTGCTTGCAGCAGTGAGAGGTGCCTCTGGGCTACCTGTCTTGCTATCAGGTTAGCCATCTATCAGTAGGACATAAAACCTCATTGGCTAATGAAAAAGATCCAAGACAATGCATTTACGCACGTAGAACAACGTTCTTTGGTGGATAGAATGTTCGGTTGTATTTTCGACAACTAAAGAATCATCTCATTGTCAAACAACTCCAAAAATATCGCACCCAAGTGGGTGTAGGTGTGAGTAGTGTGGACTAAACGAAGATTTAGACCTACACCGACATCCGATTTCATCAATTATCTACCTCTTCTTTCTGTCTGTTATTACTTTTTTTTGTGTCTGGTTTTTCTCTTGATTGTCATGCTGCAAGTAATATTTTTGTCTGACAGATTCTTTCAAATTGTTCTAGGCCATCAACTTGATTGTTTTTCTCAATAAAAATCTCTAGCTATTCTTTTATTTCCCTATATAGCGATACTTTTCCAGTTTATATTAAATATAAAATAAAAACTTTAATTCATAATGCCTGTCAAATGTGAACATCTCATTATAGTGAAAAACCACAATTTTTGGTGAGCGATTATTGTTTGAAATCGATCACCACTTAGTCAAAACCTTCTTATAGTAGAATATGTATGATGTTTTCTGACTTGTAGCAATTATAGTAAATTTCCTGAAGTTAATTATCTTTCTACGCCTATCCTTACGTGTTATGATATACTTGCCAACAGGATACGCATCTGTATATCGAACAGTTTTAAAGATTTTCTTGGTTGTTCACATCACAGAATTTTGACTAGTATCATTTAAACTGAATCCATTCACTTATTGGACTTCCTATAAAGATTCATTACTTGAGTATATTTTATTTTTATTCGAATACTAAGCGAAAACAGAAGTAGACAGACCTTGATAGGCATACCGAAGAAAAAAAGATGACAGGCACAAGCAGACTGGAGAGAATGTAGGCCTATTGCAGGCAGGTCATGCGTACAAAAAGACAGCCTGTTTGAGTCCTTGATAGAGAGAGATGAACACAGACAAAAATAATAGAAGGTGGATGTGGATGTGGATATGGGTATGGATGGGTGTGGAGTGTGGAGTGTGGGCTGTAGCTGTGGCCGTGTTTCTCAGTGAAGACAACTCCCACACCCACACTCACACCCTCTACTATCAGAAATCGTTCCAATATAATTTTTTTTTGTGTTTTACAATGTCGTTTTTCCTTCTGTTTGAATGACTTGTTGCTTACTTTTGCATCATGGTAACCTTTATGTTCTGTTTCTCTCTGTTTTTGTTTTTCTGTAAACTCTTATCAAATAAGCATTTTATGCAAATAACTGCGCACATCAACGACAAAAACAGTCATACGAAGAGTTTGACGACGGGTGATGACAAAGAAACGGAAAAAACAGACTTGTTAGATGCTATTCCTATTAGACAGCGTACACAGATTTATATTCATATCTGTATAATATGCATGAAAAAAATAAGTACCATACGAAAATTTTCAAGTTTCGCATGTTACCTTTTTTTTTCAGTATGAGGTGGTTGGAATCGTTCAAAATCAGACAATGGCTGGCAATAACACATTTCATTGCACCTCTCTTCGGGAATTTGATTGCTGATAACAGACAAAACAGAACCGTTCTAGAACAACGTTTTTGTACCACATTTCATACTGAAATACATGTAATTGATGGTAAAGGAATCACTCTATCTATATACAATAGTGCCAAACAAAACAGAATTGAATTCTGTATCAAATAGAATCCATTGTGATCCTAAACATCTGCAAGAGCAAATATTAACAAGCAATATTTGAATACGCTATTAACTTTCTTTATGTTGGCATGACAGTGTAACAAGCATCGGCAAAGTAGACCCAGGGTGCCGGTGCGGGCCTGGAAGTTCAACGAATAAAGCACAGTCACCCATAACCATAGACATCCACAGACCACACCCACACCCTATTCAAATACTTTTTTGACCATTCGTATGAGCGTATCTGATAAACAATCGATACACATTACAATCAGAAACCTTATTATCAACAAAAATAGATCTTTTCTTCTTTTTGAAGTCAAAACTGAACTAAAATACTAAAAAATATCAAGAAATGATCGTACTGTCTTTCCAAAAAAAACCTTTCAAATCAACCAATACACAGTCAATTGTAATGTTAAGTGCTTTTATTTATTCGAATAAATGTGTCTACCAATTACATATTGTTCTGGCTATCACAATGAAAGAAAGAATATCAAGCAACAGAGTTGTTTTAAGTAAACTGAGTCCTATATTTATAAAAACTTCTATTCAAGGACTAAACAAAATTGTTAAATTGAGTTTAATAGTATTTCATTTAGGATTTTTCCCCGAGGTGAAGTTATTCCATAAAAACTAGCTAGAAGATGTCAACTTCACAAACAGTAGAGTTCTTTTTTACAGTTAGCTCAAGTCACTGACACTTGTTGATAACACACTCAAGCAATTCACTTCAAAAATTTCCAGAAACCATTCATAGATTCAGATTCATTGATTCCATTTTTTTTTCACTTAATATCTTTTCGTCGATCCACTGACTCTCATTGCAAAAGTTCGGTGTGTCTTTTTTCATTTCAAAAATCCTATTTCACTGAACTTGCTGATAGTTTGACAAGAAACCAATTCCAGAAAGAACAGAAGGAAATAAAAATTATCATCACATTGTTCAAAAATAATGGTTTTAGAAAACCCAAACTCTAGTTTTTCAGCGTCTGGAACACTATAGGAAACTATCCTCTACAAAATGAACTGCTTTTCTATAAAAAAAAAAAGGTTTTAAGACTTTCTAAAAATCGTTGCAGACAAGTCGCATTTTCTTTTCGATTGTTTGAATTTTTCTAGTGCTTACGACGATTGAATAATTTTGGTACTAGTGCATTACCAACTACAACTACAACGATGATTGATTGTTAAAATCAATTCGATTATTCATTGATCGACAAATAGTCCTTACAATAACCTTTAGAACATATTAAAATTGCAAAAAATTACTAAAAAATAATTTAATGTTCAATAAATAATTTTTTATTGTTTATATATGAAAAGGTTTTAAAAAAAAACAAAGACTAAATGTTCGATACTAGCGCCCTCTTCTCCCATTGGTCATTCTATAAGTTGACCTTTGTTTGTGTCGTTCAGTAAATGATGATATAAGTCGTTCTACTATTACTGTCAGTTATTGAAAGTAAGAATATAACGTAAAAATACTTGAATGGAAAATACAAGTAGTATTAGTGAAAAAACTTCATCATCAACAGCATCAATTGATGAAAAAGATTTAGTAACATCAATGCGTAAACTTGATTTAATTAAAGAATTAGGGTTTGTTTATCATTAATAATCTAAAAAAAAAATAAAAAATTCGGTATTTTTCTTTTTGTAAATAGAGAAAAACAAAATCAATTTCAACGTCTTCAAAATCATTTACAACAAAATACTGAATTAGTTACACGTGAAAATCAAGTTTTACGTGAATTTCGTAAAGAACTTGATATGCTTGTACAAGAACGTATGTCACATATTGAAGAATTAAGATTAATTCATGCTGATATTAATATAATGGAAACAACAATAAAACAAGCTGAAGAAGAACGAACAAGAGCATTACAAGATAGTAAACGTCTATTAAAAGATTATCAACCAATAAAAGAACAAATAAATAAATTACGTGATATGCTTAATCTTGAAAGACTTCCTGATCACGATGAAGATGAAACAACATTAGTAGCAATGCAGTTAGTATTGATCTTTTGTATTCTAAAATGTAAAGAAAAAGTAAATTTTTTTTTAGATTAATTTCTCAACAATCAGGTGATCATGATCTAACTTCTAATCGAAGTAGTCATTTATCATCAACAGGATTAGATAATACACATGAACAAATTCCATTAGGTGTAACATATTCTCATAATCATCAATCTCAACAAATGGCTAATATAACAAGTACTAATATTTCAATATCGAATAATAATCAACAACAAAATTCAACATTGAATGTTCCAAAAGTTATTGGTAGTATCGGATCAAATGTTGATCGAGCAACATTTCGTCAACAACCACCACCAATGAAGGTAAAAAAAATGTTTTTGAGTTCCAGTTATATGACTGTAAAAGTTCGTAAATAGATCCAAAATCTATATGTGTGTGAATTTAGAAAATGATTCATTTTCTGATAAAAAAATCGATTATTTTGTTTTTGTATTTCAGACTTGTCAATCATGTCAACAACAAATTCATCGTAATGCTCCTATATGTCCTATATGTAAAGCTAAAAGTCGTTCACGGAATCCAAAAAAACCAAAACGTCGTCATTTAGAAGCTCATCCATAAAAAAAAAAGAAATTTTTCTGTACAAATATGTTTTGTTTTTCTCTTCTTCTCGTTGTCTTTGTATATTTAATATTTCTTTGGAATCTCGTTTAAACACAACAATAATAATATAATTAATCGTTGTTTTGTCTATGAATTAATTTGTAGATTTAAATAATGGCTCGCCGTTATGATACACGTGCAACAATATTTTCACCTGAAGGTCGTTTATATCAAGTTGAATATGCTTTAGAAGCTATATCACATGCAGGTGCTTCATTAGGTATACTTGCTGAGAATGGTGTTGTACTTGCCGGTGAAAAACGTAATATAAGTCCATTACTCGATGATGTTAAATATTCGGAAAAAATTTATAAAATTCATGATGATCTTTGTTGTTCTGTTTCTGGTATTACAAGTGATGCAAATATATTAATTAATGAATTACGTATGATTGGGCAAAGGTAATTTGTACCAGAAATGTCATAAGGATATAGTTCATATATTAGAACGAGACTTTATTGATATATGATCTTTGATCGTAAATTAATAACATGAGCAACAGTATATGTGACTTCGCAATTGAATTGAGAATTTCAGTCAAAATTGATCTAAGATACAGAAATCGAGTGTTTTCAATATTTCAAGAGCAACAAATTATTTTATTTTAATTTAGATATTTATTAACATATCAAGAACCAGCACCAATTGAATATATTGTTTCGCGTTTATGTAATATAAAACAAGCATATACACAATTTGGTGGTAAACGTCCATTTGGTGTATCATTTCTTTATATGGGTTGGGATAAACATTATGGTTATCAATTATATCAATCAGATCCAAGTGGAAATTATGGCGGATGGAAAGCTACATGTGTTGGTCATAATTCTCAAACAGCTATATCAATACTTAAACAAGAATATAAAATAGGTGAAACACAATTAAATGATGCATTACGTTTAGCTATAAGAGTATTTAGTAAAACTCTTGATACAACAAAATTAACACCAGAAAAAATTGAAATAGCTGTTTTACAACATGATGATAAAACAAATCAAACAACAATACGAATGTTAAAAGATGATGAATTAACAACATTAATTAAACAATATGAAGATGAACAAAGTAAATTAGAAGCAGATAGACAAAAACAACAGCAACAACAGACAACATCAACTGTTGAAAAAGATAAAAAATAAAATATTTTCAATAGCAGAAAAAAAAACAATAAGAACAAACCTATTTTCAAATTTAGCCATGATTTTTTTTTTCTTCTTTCTTTCTTTGCTTGTTATGTTATATCCATTCTTTTTTTATTCAAAATAAAAACGAAAATATAAGAATTTTTAGTTGACGAAAAAGAACCCAAGTCGACGGTTATCTTTACAATAATATTATGGAAATTGTAATTTTCAATACAAATCTAATATGAAATTGTTATAATTTTTTTTTCTCGAAATATCATTTATTTAAAAAAAAACAATCATTTCCTACAAGAAACATTTCTAACAAAGGATACTGTTTTCAATTGAATTGAATATTTTATATTCAATTTTAATGAATTCGTACTGGTTCATAACCATCAATAGCAAGTGTAAAATCTGCTTGTCCACTTGTTAAGGTTCTTAATGTTGAACTATAACCAATTAATTCAGCCAATGGTGTTCTTGTTATTACAGTACTCATCGACTCTTGTAAACCACCACTACTAATACCTTGTTGTACATCAATAATCTGACTATGTCTTCGAGCTAAATCATCTAATACAACTTGTGTACGATCAGCCACACAAATAACCTTTTGTTAATAAAAATTAAATAAAATAATAAATAAAATAATCTCAGAACATACTTCAACACGCATCATTGGTTGAAGAAGAACACAATCAGCTTGACGAAGACATGCTCGAACACAATCAGAAGCTGCTGCTGAATAAAGTGCTGGTGATATAGATCCTGTTAATTGAATATCATGTAATTTTACTTGAATATTGACTACTTCAGCACCTTTAATAAGTCCTGGTAATATCAAATCAATATTTAAATAAAATTCGAAAAAAACGAAAAAAATCTAAACTAAACCTGTTGATAGAGCAAGACGAACACCATGATTAATCGCTTCTATAATAAAATAATATGTATGAAAACAATCTATCAAATACTTATATTTCATACCGATATGTTCTTGTCTTAAATGTTCAAAATTTTGTTCGTCAGTTCGTATGATTTGAATTTGTGAAAATGAAATAATTCGTTTATCTTCTAGAATAATTGGTTCAATAGAAAGTGTGATCGAAATCGTTGCATGTCGTTCATTGATTGTTGAATTCCAAACAATTGTTTGTTGAATAGTTTTTCGTGGTGTTTCACGATAATTAACATTTAATGGACCAAGATATGTTTCAAGACCATATTCACGTTTTAATCGATCACGTATTATATCAATATGTAATTCACCCATACCTAAAAGTATGGTTTGACCTGTTTGTTCATCAATACGTACACGTAATGATGGATCTTCACGTTTGATATTTTTAAGTGCAAAATCAAGTTGCTTTTGTGTACTTTCAGAATATGTTTCAATTGTACAAAAGAAAACAGGTGTTGGCGCTTCAAGGCCCGGATCAGGTAAAAATGTATATTGTTGTTTAAGATCATTTAAAAATGTATCAAGATCTGGTTTTTTATTTGAAACAAGTATGTCACCACTTGATGCCTAGAGAAGTAATAAATTAATTTAAATACAATAAATGAAAGAATGTATTTTAATTAAAATTTGAGATTTTTTTTTTTTTTTTGTAAAATTTTAGAAAACACAATTCTTCTAAAATATTCTTATATACTTCTTTAAATCCACTAAGAACAGCAATAGATCCTGCTCGAATTTCATCAATATCTTCCATATTATCAGCAAATGGTAGAAAAACTTTATGAATTTGTTCTTTTTCATTAGTTCGTGCATTGATTAATGACATGCGTCTTTTAACTGAACCCGAATAAATACGTGCAAATGATAATGGTTGTTTTTGTCTATCATGTATTGTTTTAAATATATACATTAAAGTACCCATATTTGATATTGATCCTGGAATTATTCTTGCACTTGGAAGAAAATTAATAATACCATCAAGTAATGTTTGAACACCAATATTTTTTAGTGAACTACCAATAAGTACAGGAACATAACGTTGATCACGAATCATTAAACGACAAATAGCTTCTTTTAATTGTATATTTGATATAGGTTTATCAGTAAATAATAGAAGTTCAGCTATTTTATCATCAATATCAGCTAACTTTTCGATGAGTTTTAATCGTTCTTTAGTTAAAAGTTCTGATGAAAATTTTGTTTGATCATTAGATGAAATTTTTATTTCATTTAATAGATCAATTATACCAGTAAATTGTTTACCATGACCAAGTGGAAGTTGTAAAAGTAACGGTTCAGCAGCAAATTTTTGTCGAATTGAATCAAGACACATTGATAAATCAGCTGTTGGTTTATCCATTTTATTAATATAGATAAAACGAGGTACATGATATCGATTTGCTTGACGCCATACAGTTAATGATTGAGTTTCAACACCTAAAATCATCATTATTAACTTTTTATTATTATTTAATATAATGATTGTATTTACCAGCAGATGCATCAAGAATAGCAACAGCACCATCGAGAACTCGTAATGATCGTTCAACTTCAATTGTAAAATCAACATGTCCTATGGAAAATTAAAATCATTTCTTCTTTTTCTGTTTCCTATTACTAACTCACCTGTACACATGAAACATACCGGGTGTATCGATGAGATTGATACGATGTTTATTCCATGGTATTGTTATAGCAGCTGATGTTATTGTTATACCTCTTTCACGCTCTTGTTCCATATAATCCATTGTTGTATTTCCTTCATCAACATTACCCATAAATCGAATTAATCCAGCATGATATAACATTCGTTCAACTGTTGTTGTTTTACCTTGACAAAAAAAATTCAAATATTTCATTCATTATATTGTCTAAGTACCTGCATCAATATGTGCAATAATTCCAACATTTCGAATACGTTCAGGATCAACAATTTGTGTAGCATTTTGAAATACTTGTAAACGTGTATTATTTGTATAACGATAAAATGTTCGTAATGGAAAGAAAGACATGCATTGAAGTAATTTCATTTCGTTTTAAAAAAATAAATATCTATCTATATATATATATATATGTATATAATCACATGTTTGATAACCATTAGAAAAAGAAAAGCTATTCTATATAGAAAAATCTTTCATTGTTTTGTATTTTTTTTTTCATATACAAAATTAACAAAAAGAAAAATTTTATAACTGAATAATAATAACAAGAAAAACAAAAAAAAATACAAAAAAAATATATATATCTAAGATTTTCGTCGTTGTAATGTTTGTCTTGATGATGGTCGATCAATAAACCAATTAATATGTCTTTCATAGAAATCAATTAATAAACTAGGTATAAGTTCTTTTGCTTTTTCATTTGATATAAAAAATAATTTTGTTGGATAACGTGTACATTTTAATAAAAATTCAAGATCTTGTGTTGATGTACGTGAACGTGTTATTGATACAATACGTTCAGGTTCAAGTGCAAGATAATCTATTATATTACTGTCTATATCGATTTCTTTTTTATGTATATCATTAGTATTATCATTCGAATCAGATCGAAATTTTTTCTTTCGCATTAATGGCATTGTATCGATTCGTTTACCATTATGATTAGAATCATATGTTGACTAAGAAATATTATTATTAAAAAATATAAATTAGTTTGTTTTTCATTTTATTTTTAATTTACCTCTGGACTGTTATTTATTAATTGTAATTCACCTATAAGTAACAAAAAAAGAAAAGAAAACATGTTTAAAATATAAGATTAACGATATATCTATATACCATTTTCAGTAGACGTACCATTTTCTTCTTCATCTATTCAATAAAATAAATGAATTAATCAATAGTTTGAGATCTTTTTCTATCTTACTATGAAGATTATTAGATAATGAAATATCATTAATTAAATTTTCATCAAGAATTTCAGAATTATCAGTTGTTGTAGTTGTTGTGGATATATCAGTAGACAATTGAAAACATACAGCTTCTTGTTCATCAATGCTCACATTCATTGATTGATATTTTGGAAGTACTAAAAGAATTCAAAATTGATATAATATAATTGATTAATTCAATATTAACACTAATTGTGTACGAAATAGAGTTGCTATAGTTTGATAGAAAAATTCTCGAAATAATAAAAAGCTATTCGAACCGGAACTTATGTCATAAAGTAGAATCTATTGAGAGTAAGCAAAATCTATAATAGTTCTTTTTCTCTTATTGTTCTCGAATAATTCAGTTAAATCATAATTTGACTTCAAAGTCGTTTTTATTCTTAGTAACAACCTATTGTATGTGCGAGCTTCATGGCTAAACAGCATCAACAAGTTTTATACGAATAAACACAAGAAAGAATACCCTTGGCTTTCCTACAACTATGACTAGCTGTAGCTCTGGACAAAAGACAGGTCTAATGCAGAATTCTTGGACTTCTCATACATATTAAAAAACTACAAGAGCAAGTTTATATCACAATGTGATCAACATAGTATCAAATGAAAGGTCAGCAACAAACAGCTGTTAGTGAATTATCCCAAGTCATTCGACGGCTGATGATACTAAAAAGTGCACGCAGTATCTTATGAATACGTGTCAAACAACGTAATCACTCAGCCATGACGAAAACAAGGTCAAAGTAGCGATAAATAAACAGTACACATATTTACAGATTAAACATAGTTTTATTTTAATATATAAAGTAATTTCATTTATCTCTATAATTACCTGTTTCAATTTCATTACAAATTTCCCTGAGAATTTGTTTACATTCATCATTCTATTTAAACAAATAAATATCTTACATAAAACAAAAAATAAACAAACTTCTCTTTTAATTAGCCTACTACATTCTCTTCAGTATCTTCAAATTTTCTATGATAATCATATTGATCAATTAAATCTTTACAAAAAATATTCTCTTCTGGTTCCCATGTTGCATCTTCTTCATTATAACCAAACCATTTTAAAAGATATATTATTTGACCATTGTCTAATATTTTTTTATCAAGAATTTTTTCAACTACATAAATATCATCTGCCATTAACAAAAAAAAACACGATAACAATAATAATAATAATAATAATCTAAAATAGAGAAATGTCAAATTTGATTCAGATTAAATAAATATCTTATGAAAAAATTTCGCAAAGAGAATAAAGAAAAAAAGCAAAATCAATGTTTATGTCCCATTGAAAGAATGATTGGAAAGCAACAACCAATAATGAGAATAAGAAGTTCAATGGCACGAAATTGTCTATCATCATAATGAGATTGAACTTCAGGTAGAACATGTACCGTAGCAACAAAAAGAAATGTACCCGCACTAAATAACATTGCTAAGCCAGTTGAATCAATTGAATATGAACCCTGTATTCTCTTTAAATACAAACAAACAAATATATATATTATTTTTTGTTGTAAATAAAAAAAACAATAACGAATAATAAACATACACTTTTTAATACAACATAAGTAATAATGGCTACTAATGGAGCAGCTAATGAAAATATTAATAAATGACGTCGAATACGTTTACGATCAACACCATCAGATATCAAAAATGAAACAAGACCAAAAGCAGCTGGAGCCTATGAACAAGAATTTTCAAAGTAAGAAAAATCACATTTTTCAATTTCATGTATATATTACTTTATGAAGTATGATAGCCATAAATACTATAAATTCAACATTAAATCGACTTGTTGCTGATGCTGCACCTACAGAAAAAAAAATTATTTTCATCTAAGTAGAAATAATATTTTATTTTGAAATTCGATATCGGACATTAATCGAAAAAAAAAGTCCTCAAATAGAATATGAAGATAGCAATGGTATACATCTTTCAAAAATTCTTTAATTATATATTTAACAATAGAATATGAAATATTTTTAATGTTCTATAATTTTTTTTTTTTATTTACCTAAAGCAATTCCATCAGCTGCTGCATGAACAACAAGACCTAATGTAGCTGTCCATGTTGCTTTTGATTTTGATATAATTACTGAACCAGATGAATCAATAACTAATAATAGCAAAGAGAAATTCAATAGATAATAGTATTTAATTAATTATAATGCTAACCTTGACTTCCATGATTATGAAAAAGTTTTGAACTAAAATTATCAACAACTAACATAAATACAAAACCAAGAACTAAAGTTACACCTAGATTAAATAAAATTCGAAATAATTCAAATATAGATTGACTTGAGATATGCAAGATCGAATTTTTTTCCCCTTTAGTGATGATCTCTCACATCTCTAATATTAACATACCAATAGCTGAATGAGTAGCATCGGAATGTTTATCTGTACTTGATTTTTTCAATGGATCAACTTCATGTTGATGAATATTAGATGTAATCTTAGCTTGATCTACTTTATTTTCATTAGCAACTTGATTCAAATGTCGATGAATAATTTTATTATCCAATTGTATCTTATCATGAGTAGTTTCTAAGATAGAAATAAATATATTCAATTATTCTTTTTTCTTCGTACCTAATTCACTTATATATAAAGCATGAACACCTTCAGGAATGATTACGGCAAGTGCTGTACCAACTAAAAGACCTGCACCAAGTACGGTGACATAACGCATTTTAGTCTAAAAAATTTTTCATTGTATTTATTTTGTTTTCAAAGTGTAAAATAAAATAATTTACTTCAGATAGATTAAATGCCAGTGGAATAAGACCAGATAGATATGAGCCAAAAAACATGGCTAAACTGAATATACTTAACATTAGCGAGACTGGCATGGTTTTTGCTTTTCAAATAAAAACCTAATAATGATTGTTAAGCTGTTCTAATTATGAATAGGATTTGATGAACAAATCATAATTAATGTTATTGCATTCATAGAAATATTTAAATTGCATGTTTTTTTTTGACTAATTTTAACTAAATATTTTGATATTTTTTTTTTCTATAGATAAAATAAAAAGATCGGCATAAATATTAAAGTGACATCTATAAAACAAGTTGCTAAGCAATGTTAGACGTAGTTTGACATTAATGAAAACTTTTTCTTATTAGGTGCATTATCAATCATGACCGATAAAGGTGTGTTAATTAGCCATCTATTATAAAGAAATCGATTATATTGAATTTTTAGAAAATAATCCACATTCATCAGCTTCATCAGACTCTGGCTTAGGTGGAATTGAGAATCAAAAACCAATTGAACAGATTCGTAAGATTATTACTATTGATTTTTACAAGACGATAAAAAATGAACAAAATTGATAGAATCTTTATTTTTTTGTGAAAGAAAAAGTTGTTATTCTCAGATTAATTCAAAATAATGCTTTGACCAAGAAGAAATCGAATAAACGCTCTTGTCATGTATTTCATTATTAAAATTTAATTGTTGAGTAACAGAAGTCTTACAAGAAAACAGTTTGTCAACAAATGTTGTTATTGATTCAAAAGAATGAAATATCTTGTACCGATTTATAGAAATTTAGTATCTCTTATTCTGGGTAGACTATTTTGAAAATATTATGACAAAAACGAAAATGACCCTCATCACTTGTGTGATATTTAAACTAAAATTTCTGCCGCTTGTGACCTTTTTACAAACAGCTTAAACTATTGATATTTAGATAATGTCGAAGATGATGATTTTGAGTTACCAGCAAATTGGCCTGAGTATGATTTTCATCGAAAGAAAAGTTGTGTTCTTAGTCGAATATTTTCAACATGTGTAACAAAAGCTATTAATCATCTTGAATTAGTTCAAAATGCTATTGAACGAAAGTAATTTATTTTATTATTTTATAAAAAAAAAAAAAAAAACAAAACTTACAATTTATTTCTCATTTTTAGAGATGCAGAAATAAGTATGTATAAAATCAGACTAATTTGAACGAAGTATATGATTTATTTTTTTTTTTTAAATAAAGAAAAAGGAACAATCAAACGTGAAGTATCATTTAGTCAAATGCCATCTTCTACAGAACAACTTGAAATTATTGGTCGTAGTGGTCATATTGCTGATCCACATCCACATCATGATATACTTGAAGATGTAATACTTGATGAAGTATTATTACTTTTGGCTCGACTTGATCATGAACGTTTACGTTTAATTCATTTATGTTCACATGAACAACAAGTTCGAGAAAGATTAAAAGAAAATATTGATCATTGGCGATTAAAACGATTACATGATTTACCTTTAGCTGTACAAAAAGGTTCGTTTGAATTTTAATTGAATAATATTTATTCTACAAACAGCCAAATGATGTTCTAATTTTTATTTTTTCATAGTCAATATACACAAATAAATGTAAGAAAAGTCGCTCTTGGATATAATTCCATTTGTTTTCATATTCTAAGAAATTCCCATTAGTCATACTCTAAATCTTGTAAAAAGTAAGTTTACACAATATCTCAAGAAAAATTCATTTCTTCACATTGAATCCGTGAATAGCTGATACGCAGATGAAAATTCTACTAAAACGATCATAATACTGATTGTATTTTTGTTTTTCTTAGAACACGATGCTTGTATAACCGATATTACAGAACTTCAATGGCATATTGCTTATAATGCTCGATTAGCTGAAAAAGTCCTTGGAAAAATTGATCTATCTCAAACGTGGCATCGACAACTTGAAATTGAAGTTAATGATATTCGTCAAACAATTCCATTAATAACAGAAAAAGTTCAAACAGAATTAACTGAAATAACAAAAGTTGATGAAGCATTAAAAGAAACTGAACATGAATTAATGTTATGTCGAGCAAAAAATGCTGATACATTAGATAAATGTACACGAGCTAATCAACGTGCTGGAACTGAACGTGATGAAATTCGTGGTGAAATTGATAAAGCATTAAAAGGCCTTCAACGAATAACGTTAGTTGAAAATTTATAAATCATTTTTTTTTTCTTTCTATTTATTCTATTATATAGAACTAAATTACAAGCATCAATTGATCAACATAAAGTTTATCAAAAAACAATACATGATGCAAAAGTAACAGTTAAAAAAAATGATCGAGCTTATGAAGAAGAAGTTAAAAAACGAGATACTGCACGTACTGATATAGCAAGTAATAAATTGAAAGTAATTGTCTTTTATTTATTTTTTTTATTATTATGTTTTTTTTTTCAACTTTGATTTATTTATTTATTTTTTTAAAGTTAGCAGCACTTACAAATGAACGTGAACGTATTCAACATGACATTGAACGTTTAAATGCTGAATTTGAACAAGCTCGATTAGAAGAAAAAATTCGTGAAGATCATCGAAAACAAGAATTAGATGTCTTACAAGCAAATGCTACTAAACGTGAAGAAAAATTAGATAAAATTGTTAAAAAAGAACGAGAAAAATTAACAGTAATTGATGAAGATGAAAGAAAATTAGAAAAAATTGATATGTATGTAATGTTCTTTTAGGAAAAAAGTTTTTCATATCTCCCTATCCATCATAGAAGATTCTCATGCAAGAGTACGACGTTTCACAATCGAATCCGGATCAGAGATAACTAACAGCACGATTGTTCAAAACTTTTATTTTATACAAAAAAGTATAGGGTTTACAATCAGTTCCATAAAGCAACGAAAAATAAAAGATCATCTCAAATCTTGCAAAAAAAAAACAATTTACTATGATCTGTTCTTAAGTGTATATAGAAGAGTAGAAGAGAAAAGAATTGTTTAAAGAAAAAATAGCTGTTGCCAACTACAGTAAAAAAAAGTGTCAGCTATAAACAGTACAAGCGCAAAAGAAATCGATTAATATTAAACTTCATTTTTTTAACGATGACGTTTCAAATGTTTAAATTACTTTAACCATTGATGAATGTGAACATGAATTAGTAACAAATGATCAAAACTTTTGACCTACTCGAGACGTATTTGAGGGTAATCTATGAAAAATTTCGTTTGAACGGAAAATTTTTGTTGTTTTTTTTTCACTATTAAGATTGAATATTTCTAAGCTCATATACATATTAGAGATGAATCTTCGAAAAAGTTTCTGCGTTAAATCTTAATAAAAGATCCACAATTTTTCTTTTTTATTGTGTGAGAGAGGTTATAATAACATATTAATATTTATAGACAAATTGATCGTGATAAAAAAGCATTAGCACGTTTTGATCAACAACGTGATCGTGATGCAGAAATGTTACGAACAGTTACTGAAAATTTACAACGAGCATTTTATACAAATGATTCAATTAGTACGGATATGAAACGTGAAACAGAAAAACTTCAAAAAGAAGAAGATGGAATGAGAGTAAATCATTTCTTTTTTTTTTTTTGTTGATCTTATCGACTTTAATATTTCTTTTTTGTTTCATTAAGGCAACAATGGAATCATTACGAAGACAAATTCATGAAGAATCAACAATAATTGCTATGCTTGATAAACATTTAGATAATGATCAACGTGAACTTGATTCGTTGAATGAAGCAGAAACGATTCGAGCTACAGAAGTTAGTTGGATAACAAAAAAACAAAAAGCATATTATTCATTTAAAATTATTTTTAGGCTGCACGTGTAACAACAGATTTACAAACTAAAGTTGATACATTAACAGATAATGTAACAAATTTAGAAACAGATGATGTCAAAACAAAAGAAAGTTTAGGATCACTTAAACATAATTTATTAGAAACCAATGAAAATTATGTCAAAGATAAAGATAAATTAGTACAAGCAGAAGCAAATATGAGTAATCAACATGAACAAGCATCAGTAAGATAATTTCAATAAATTAATATTATGATGTAGACATCCTTTGTTTTTATGTTTGGATTTGATATGCGACAGTTCTATATCAACTAACTGACATGATATTGACCATTCAGCTGTTTTTATATGAATTTGAATTTCTGAAATTTTGATATTATCCTATGTTATATATTTGACACAGTTCCATTTCAGTTTATGTCACTTAAAATGAATCTCTGACAAACCAGTGGGATAAAATTCGAATTGCAAGCTAGTATTTACTCATGTCTGATGTAAAATGAAAACGAAAGTTTATATTACAGTTAGCATTGAATTGTTTGTTTTTCTGTTTCATTGTAAGTCGCGTAAAGATGATTAGTGACTTTAGATGTATGAATTCCTTAGTTTCATAGATTTGATAAGGAAGTACAGTTTCAGTTTACTGATCACTGACGCAGTGTTACAACGAAAACGGATGTCAATGTAATTAGTACTACAGTGGATTCTGTATCAGTGACTCACTGTTATTATTTCAACATTCACACTAACACTGCATATTTATTCGATTTGATGTTTGCAATCTCATCTCATGTTTTTTAGGTCGAAGAGAGCAGAGAAAATTTCTTAAGACAAATGTCACTTCAATTTTTTCAAAACAAATACATGATACAAGATCTTTCTTTAAGAACTTAGAGATTACATGATGATTGTCGAGCTGCAGAAAATTATCCTTAGACTTACTTGTCTATTGTAAAATACTTTCGTTTTTTTTTACATTTGAATTCTATAAGTGTATCTTGAGCATTTTCTTTCATAGAAATTTTCTTTTTATGTTCAATAGACCACAGCACATGACCTTAAAACAACACTCAATCATATCATAACTCAAACGAATTATATGAAAAAACACATAGTTGAAATGGATGAATCTCGTTCTATGATGGAAACATTAACAGTTAAAATTCGTGGTGAAATTCAAACAGCTGAGTATGTTGTTCAACAAATCTTATTCATTTGAAAGAAGAAAAAAAAACAACATAATTTTCGATTATTCTAGAGCAGAATTAGCACATGAAAGTTATAATTTTGGTCTAGTTCAAGCCGGTGAACAAGAAGTTGTACGAGTTTTACAAGAATGTTTACAACGACAATCAAATAGCGATTCATTAAATAAACAGTTATTTCAAGAACGTTCAAATTATTTGTCTGATAAAAAAGTAAAATTACTAAAAAAGAAAACAAAAATAATTATCAATAATAAATTTAGATATCTATTGACAAAGCTCTTCTACTTAATACACAATTAGCGAGTACTTATCGAAAAACCTTATATACATATTATGAAATAAAAACACGTTTAATGGGTAAATTAGAACAAAGACTTGATGCTGTTGCTCGAGTTAAAGATACAAGACAATTAATTGAATTACAAGCACGACTTCATGATGCATTGAATTTTTATTTTGGAATTAAGAGTAAGTATGAAATTATATTTTTATGCAACACAATCTAAATCAAAGGAGTCTTGAAATGTATTGATACTAATAAAAAAAATGTAGAATATGATCAATCTTCAGGTACAGTAATGTATTCAAAAGCGTAAAAATAAATTTTGCTGTTTATCTATGACTGTAAGAGAAACTCAATATTTTCCAACGTATGAAAATTGAATAGAGCCTAGCAACTTTTTTTTTTCTAAGATTTATTTATTATTTTTGTTCATATTTTAGATGCATATGTTGAACAACGTCTTGATCATCTAAATCGAGAAAGTCATCAAAATGGTTTACAATTATCACAAGTACAAGAAACAATTCAATCTGCTGTTGATCATATAACTAAATTTCTTGTTGATCAAGTTGATTTTGAAGCTGTACATCGCGACGCTATGCTCAAAGTACACAGGGAAGAATTACAACAACAACAAAAAGTGCCTGTATAAGAAATTTTTTATTATTCTTTTTCTTTTATCATACAGTTTGTTTTTTTTTGTAATGCACATGTGATAAATCATAAAATATTCAAGAAAGAAGATCTTCTATTTTCAATAAAACAAAAACAGATGGTGATATTCTCAAACACTACAGATTTGCATGAACAATATGCATAAATTATTTTTTTATAAAACTAATTAATATGATAAATAAATGATTGATGCGAATAATAAAGTAGACATACAGGAATATCAGGATTAATTCTTTTCACTTCATTGTAATCATTTGATCATTATAAATAGAGAACATGATGTTCTAGTCAGAATCATAAGTTGATTCGTATTTTAACCTTCAAGTCAGTCGTTTCTTCATCATGTATCGCTGAAAGATACGGTGATGCGGTAGAACATGATTAGATGATCATGAATATATAATAGTTTTTATTTCGATTCAATCAATATTTTGCTACAGAAAATAGTAAAAAAATTGAATGACTAAATACGTAGCATGCAAAATTACAAACTCCCTTTTCTTTTTCAAAGAAATTTTCAAATTTCAAGTGTATACTCTTTTTTCAAACTTGATGAAAAAGTATAGATAGTTTCAACATGTCTCATCGAGCGTATTTGTGAGGATTTTTGTAAATATATCTAGTTTTTTTTTAATAACAAAAGATAGAAGTAAGTGTCTTATCTTACTAGAATCGTCAAATTAGTGGTATCATTTTTCATGAACTGGCTAGATATCATGTTTGTAGCTTGCAAGGATTCACTGAGTGCCCTATCTGTCACTATCTAGCGCCTATCTAAACATCATATTTGTGAATTTTTAAGGACTTAAAGTGTATGAAACGCAAAATTAAGACAAGGTTTTTGTTTCTCCTTATATACTTAGAAAGAACTCGACGAGCTGAGTGAGAATATCTATTTATTAATTTCTTGCAAAAGACTTTTTATAAACAAAACAAGGTTTTTAGATAGTGTTGAATGGTACAATTTTCCTAAAACGGCATTTTTCACACTAAAAAATTTGTACTTTTTTTTATGATTAAAAAAACGAATTATCATTGCATCGGTGTGGATGTATATTTTATTTCCATACACAATCTACACCCACACCCGCCCCCGAAGGACGTACATCTACGATGATTAGAAAAGTTTAGATTTTTTCTGAATCATTTTCAATCGAACGATTAATCATATAGACTTCCTATGACAATAATTGCATACTTTGGAAATTTCTACATGATTCAGACTGATGAGAGTTAATAAAGACCTTAAAAAACACCATTTCTGTTTGTTTTGTGTTTCACTTTCTTTTTTTCAACAATACAGCACACATTCCCTAAGCGAGAGTTTCAAATCAAAAATGTCTACGTCAAATAACTCAAATAATCATTTTGACATTATCTGTGAACGATTACTTGTATTAAAATCATGGACAGATGAACAAAAAACACGTCTATTAGAAATTATTATCGAATGGACCACTAAATATGAACAGTCAGTGCCAACACAGTTAAATAATATTCTACAGCATTTACGAGAACTTTTTACACATAATGTTATTATCGTCCCATTATTGCCAGTAGAAACTATTCTTAAAGTTATACAATCAAGTCATATTCCAGCTGAATTATGGGTCGATTGTCTCATGAATGCAGTTGAATCTCCATCGGATAATAATAATGAAAACAAGATCTTATTCGATTTTACACCAGTAACAATTCCAACAACAGTTTCTACGTCATCCACTTTATTTAATTCATATCTATCTGAACAAGAATCACAAAATGATCGGTAAAAAATTTTTTTATTCTATACTAAATAAAAACATTCATATTGTTTTTTTTTTCATTAGATGTTCTAGTATGTTTGATCGATCGTCAATTAAAGATACTAATTTAACTGACCAATTTTTTTCATTTTGTTCATCATTAACTATGTCAACGAGTACATTTCATAGACTTCCTAGTGAAGAATCATTAGAAGAATATCAAACAAGACTACTTGGTAATCTTCAAGAATTATACCAACTTAAATGGGATCAATTATCTGTAGAATCGCTTCGATGTACATTTACTAATCCAGAAAATTTTAATAATCTTTCATCGATTAAAAAAGCTTTATTTATTGTTGAAACTATAGTTGTAAATCGAATCTCATTACAATCACATATTAAACGTATTGTAAATAATATAACCAAAAAGTCTTCAAATAAATGGATGGATGAATTAAACAAAATTGTTAATGAACAAGGTAAAAATAAATCATTACAAACACTACTTCAAGAATTACGTCAAGTAAATTCATTTATAAATCTTGACAATTTGAAACAACAATATAAAAAAGTAATGAATTATTATGAACAGGAAACAATTCGAATGACATCATCTGATATCCAAAATCAACAAAATTATTATGATGAATTTTATAAAATAGCTGTTATTATACAAGGTGTTTATATATTTAAACAAGTGCGACCAAGAGATATTCAAATTTTATCACTTCTTCTTTTCATTGAAAGTAAACATAAAAATCGAGGACGATTAGCTCAAATATGTACCGGTGAAGGTAAATCAATTATTGTAGCAATGTGTAAGAAAAAGAATATTTTGTTTTAATATAATAAACTTTTTATACTCTTAATCTTTTTAGTGGCTGTTTATTTATCATTAGCATCATCAGAAAAATATGTAGATATTATTACAACATCAGAGATTCTTGCTCAACGTGATGCTCAAGAATTCGCACCTTTCTATCAAATGTTTAATCTTACAGTTGGACATAATTGTCGTGATCCTTCTGAAACTCCAAATTACAGGTTTGATATTATTTATGGAACAATAAATCAATTTGCTGGTGATTTACTTCGTACTGAATTTTATTTAAACACAGAAGTACGTGGTGATCGACCTTATTCAATAGTTATTGTGGATGAAGTTGGTAGTATGTTTATTGATCAACGTGAACATTTTACACAATTAGCATCATTAACACCTGGTTATAAATCATTAAATATTATATTGAAATTTATTTTTATATTTTTTAAAAAATATAATATTACTGAAAATAATGAATTCGTTATAAAACAAGAAAATGGTTTTGTTAAAGGTAAAATAATTAATTAGTTAAAATATTTGATAATAAAATAAAGTACTGCAACTATATTTCAATCGAATCTTCTTCTTCCTTGTCTTTCGTGTTTTAGAATATTACAGTCTGTTGTTTTTTCAATAGTGAATATATAGTGAGAAAGTGCAGATTTCACTGTATTTAATTATATAACAAATAGAAATCAAGTAACAAAAACACATCAAAGACAAAAAAAAGATGACATTTTTTTCACTACAATCTTCTATCTGTCTGACTAATAAAACACAGTTATGACAATTATTCATAGATGTTTAGGTTTGATTTTTTTCTGTTAGCCGATTCTGAATCTCGAGTTTTCGAATTCAATGTGCTCTTATTGAGGTTCAAACAAACATAGAACATGTAAATATGACATATAAAAACCACATATCATTATTAGGCAATCGAATTTGGCATTCATTTAGGGAAGTCGTTCGAAGCCCGTATCCAATTACAGCAACAAATCATCCTTCAGTATGTTCAGAACCTTCTTACAGTGACAGTATTTTTGATCACTCAAATTTTCGAGCATAATTTATTTCTTAAACAATAGTGTGAGCATGAAATCTTCCTATGCACATCCGCACTTGTACCCTTCTGTTATTTGATTTTTATTTGTTATTTTCTTATTAATATATCATGTACGGCAGCGAAATCTACACTTTCTCATTACGTACTTCGGTATCAAAAAACAAGCAAACTGTAATAATCTAAAGAAATATAAAGAAAAGAAATTTTATTGAAGTGTACTATATATTTTAGTTGATGCTCTTCGTTTTATTCGTGAAAAATTAAATGATAAACAATTAATTGAATTTTCTGAATTTCGTCGATCATATATTCTTTTTAAATTACCAAAATGGATTCAAAGTGCAAGACGAGCACTTTATGAATTACAACTTGATATTGATTATATAATTAATAAAGAAAACGAAATTGTTGTTGTTGATTATTTACATACAGGTGTATCGCAACTAAATATGCATTGGAGTGATGGTATTCATCAATTTCTTCAATTAAAACATAATTTACGTATGACACCTGAACATATGTGTGATTCATTTTATTCAAATGTTACTTTATTTAAAAAATATGAATATTTATATGGTTTAACAGGTACATTAGGTGGAAAAGATGCACAAAATTTTATAAAAACACTTTATAACATTGATGTTGTTATTATACCAAAATATATGGATAGTGTATTTGATATTTATCCAAGTAAGATATATTTAAACTATATGAATATTTTCTACCATAATGAAATATTTTAGATCAATTTGCTGATAATCGTCAATTATGGTTGGAAAAAATTCGTATTGAATGTCATACAATTGCTATTACTAATCGTCGAGCTATATTAATTATTTGTCAAACTATACGTGATGCAAATGATGTTCAATCTTATTTAAGTTCTCAACATTCAAATATAAAACTTTATCTTCGAAGTGATGAACATACAAAGCCAGAAGAAGTTTGTCCATGTGATGTTATTGTTGCAACAAATTTAGCTGGACGTGGAACTGATTTAAAAGTTCTAACATCTGTTGTTGATCGTGGTGGTTTACATGTAATTGTTACATTTATGCCAAATAATTCACGTGTTGAACAACAAGCATTTGGTCGAACTGGACGACAAGGACAACCAGGTTCAGCTCGATTGATTATTTATAAAGAATATGATAATATGATATCATATAGATCAATGAATGAGATTCAAATAGTAGAAAATTGGAAACAAGCTCGAGATAAATTTGAACGAGATAATATGAATGAAGCAATTGAAGAAGTTAATCGAATTGAAGCAAAAGATCGTCTTCTTGTCCGTTTTCTTAATGTTGTTTATTCACGTAAAGGTGATCTTTCATTTACTGAAGATATATTACAACCAGGTTTCGGTTCACTTCGTGAATTATGGAGTTCTTTTTGTGATGAAGATTTATCAACAGCTGATCAACGTTTTCCAGCATTTGCAAATGAAATAGAACAAAAACTTGACAGAGCTATTGCAACTATGAAACAAACATTATCACAACCATGTTTTCTATTTCCTTGGCATAGAGATGAAGAACAACGTCATACTGAACATATAGCTAATGCAACATGTGATGCTCTTCGTCACTTGATTGTTCATCCAAAATATTTTATAATGGCTGGTATTAAAATGTTGTGTATGAAAAATATATTTGAAAGAGAAAAGCGTGCATTAACATTATATCAACAAGCAGCCAATCTTGATAAACAAGATTTTATTCTTCATTATAATATGGTATCATGCTATATTAAAAATGATCAAAATTCAATAAATGAAGCTCTAAAAGAATTGAATATAGCTGTAACATTACTTTGTAATGAAATTGAAAGACGTAAACTTCTACAAATTCATGATGACTCATCATCACAAACATCTGTTGATAGATCATGTATTGCTGAACTTGTCTATCTCGAACATGTTCATTCTATATTTGAAGCTAGTCGAGATCAATTACGTAAATTTGATGAAGATAAACATAAAATAACCTGTCGTAGTGAAAGTTGGGAAGTAACATTATCAAGTTTAGAGAATACACATTTTAAAGCAATTAAAAGTGAAATTCATACTGAATATCAAGAATGGTATAGTGAAGGTTTAGTGTGGGTATTTATATTTGAAATTGAAGCTAAACGATGTTGGTGGAAAACAATATTTGTTTTTGTTATGGGTATTGCACAAATTGTTGGTGGAGCCTTTTTATGTGTTGCTGGTCAGTGGAAATTAGGAACATCAATGGTTCTTAATGGAATTTTTGATGTTTATGCAGCTGTTGGTAAATACATTAAAATAAAAAACAATTACGTAAGAACAAAATATTTTTATTTTTATTTTTTTTAGCTACAAAAATTACTGCTGATTTTGATCTTGTTAATTATTACAAACAAAAAGTAATTACTTATGGATTAAATCTATTATGTATAACACCAGCTGTAAGTAACCTTGTTAAACCAATTGCATCAATAGAACAAACTCGAATAGTTGGTGTTGCTGCTATTAGTACTCATAAACTATCTACAAAAGGATTTACTATTGAGGTTTTAACAAATACCGCTTTAACTAGTATGAATATAGCAGGTATTGATAATCATACGATTGATTTTCTTAAACAAATACCAGAACGATATAAAGATATTGAAGCTTTAATTTCTGGTGATTTCGATCAGATAATAAATCAAGGTACATCGATGATGGTTAATCAATTTTTAGGTACGTTAGATAATGATTCTTTATTTGGAGGAAAAACAAAAGAAATATTTCAAATTGTTCAACGCCATACACCACTTATAAAACATGTTTATGACGGAAACAGTAAAGCTATAGTTTCATATGCTCTCAATACTATGGATGATATATTACCCAATATACCAATAATAGATACATTAGGTTTAGCTTTACCATATACTCTTCATAGTGTTGTTAAAAAGGAAGTATTAGAAATTAATAATTTATTTCTATCGACTATTAAAAAACTTAATTCCACTAATGGAGAACATACATCACAAACATTGGATATTGTACAAAAAATTTTATATGCATCAGATAAATGGACTGTGTTTGAGCAAAATAAAGATAAACTAAATACTGAAATTTGTCAATTACTTCGTCCTGCTATCGAACGTGAACTAAAACTTCTTGATGAATATGAACAAGTAATGAATAATCCTCAAGTTTTTGGTAGATGTTGTGAAATATTCAGATCTTCTAATGTTACCTTTGGTACAATACAAAATCAACACAATAATTTACAAGGAGAAATTCGAAGAAAACAAACTGATAATCATCTATTACAACAATCGATAATTACATTTATTGATGAATTAAGTAAAACTACGAAAAATATAAGAAAAAGTTCAAAAACAACAAATGCATTCAAAGAATATCTTAACGATAGCATTATTCGACCTAGTATTGAGAATGCATGTGAACAAGAAATGGATAAAAATGATGAAAAAATTATGGATAAATTTACAAAAGCATTGATATATATACAAGAACAGCAAAAAAATTTCAATGAAACTTAACTCATGGATATGTTTTTTTTTTCTTTTTGTACAAAATAATTTTATTTTGATTAAGAAGTTCGCATAAATGAAGAGTAAAATAAAAAGACAAGAACACTTTCTTTCCTCTCAAAAAAAGACTGATAATACATACTTAAAATACGACGCATTGGATTTCTATGATTTTCAAACTCCATGCTTGTGACATTTCGTATATGTACAGTAACCTTCAGACATTCAGCTACAAGATGTGTAGGCATGCAGCGGCGTTTATGGTCGTCAATGAATAAGGAATCGATACCAACACGCATCCTAACGATTGATATAATGGCATTGAAAAATGTGAAATATTATAGAAAAGTTCGTGATCAGTTTTTACTTGAATAAGCCCGATGCAGTAGTTAGTTTTTATTCATTCTAGTTTGTAAATGATCGCTGAAATCTTAGATCAAAGTTCAAAAATATGATTTTACTGCAAAAAGCGAGCTCCTACAACAAAGACTCACTAAAAATGTGTGATATCTCTTCAGAAGCAGACTATAAAAACGAAATATTCACTTTTTGTTTGGTACATATACCAGAGACACTACGAGAATTTTGTGACTGCTCCCTTCGAGAAATATTCAAAGATTGGTTCTTGTGTTGTTTTTTCGAAGCACTATCCATCACTAACAATGCACTGGTTCATTCGATTAAGATAGGTCCTTGAGATGGGGTTTGAGATCATTTTTTTCGAGACCTCATTCATGGTTGGTTAAAAACATTTCAGTTTTAAAAGCAGGAAGAAGTCATATAGGTTCAGCTCTTCGAAATACGATTCTGGAAGACAGAATCCTTGAAAATCTAGAATATCTATGACCTTGTGTTTTCATGGTAAAAAAAAAGAGACATTGAAGATCAATCTTTTCTTTCTTTTTGAATAGTTTGCAAACTTACACTAAGCAACTATTGGTGGGCTAACTTCTGTTCACTAGATCCCAATGGTATGATGATGCACTTGCCTAAACTTTTGTTTCGATAAGCTTTTACTGCCCTTCGGTTCTCTTATGATGTTAGTCCAAACTTCTTATTCTCTATTCTCATGATATAACTATGGTCGATCATTTAGTGATAATGTCGAATGCAAGATTGAAATTACTGTATCCAAATCTCTTCAGTAAATGACGAGATGATTAAACATGAAACCACTTTCAGTCATCGATGAGCTAATAATGCACTTCGCGAGCATAAAACCTACAGGAGTTTAAATAAATGGAACTACTTGGTGACGAAATTATACTCCGAATGTCTTCTATTAATTTATATGCCTATTGAGAACCAGTAACATAAGTTTCATCGGTTGAAATTCATAAAACCTGTTGGGGACTATTCATTCTAAAGCTTTAAGATCCCATTATGCTTATACTAAAAGGACATAACTTTCCATGTACATTGAATCAATGTTCTGTTTACATAAAATAATAGTTGGAAATCGATCTCGTAAGCCATTTAAAAAAGAACGTACGATTGAGCTTTAAAAAAATGTAACAATAAGTCGTTGTACAAAGTCTAGCGGTCTAAAACGTTCCATATAATCTTGAATATGTCCATGTGTCACAGCAGAATACTTGACCTTGCTATATAGTTTATTCAGGGACAACAGTTGACTTCATGACTTTTGAAGTTTTAAGATTTGAAGTTTTCTTTCGCTCCCAAATTCTGTATCTCTTTCATCTAATGAAACAAATGAGAATAATACTGTTTTATTATCACGAAAGACAAATGGAACTTTTTGATAATCAGGATTACTCATGAGGCGAAGTACTCAAATATTTGAAAATGTGAGCCTGTACGTTCGAGTAGTATTGATCGAT
The DNA here is from genome assembly GCA_905250075.1 of Rotaria sp. Silwood1. Classification (NCBI taxonomy): domain Eukaryota; kingdom Metazoa; phylum Rotifera; class Eurotatoria; order Philodinida; family Philodinidae; genus Rotaria; species Rotaria sp. Silwood1. The sequence continues at coordinate 27,586 of CAJNOP010000447.1, forward strand.
TAATCGATGATTAATATAAAAAAACCATATAATTCATTAATTATTCATGCTTTTCATGTATTATAGTAATAAATGGTGAAGCATCAAATCTAATTGAATTTAGTATTAATACTGAAATTGAGTATTCGAATGATTTATCATTGGAAAAGGCTGATTTTATTTCTGAAAATGAATTTTAGTCTTGTTATACAAACGATTCATATTTTTAATCAATATTTATATAACAGAATACAATAGGTATTCACATAAAAATTAATTAGTTTTAATTAAACAAATAATAAAAATTTCTTTCAATTAGATGAATATGTTGGTTTGATAAAATATACTTCATTAAATAATTGATTAAAAAAAGTATTCATTTTTATCTTTATCAAGTGTCAATGTTTAATAATATTTATACGTTTAAATATTTTAATTAATTATAAGAATATTCTAAAGAAATTTCTTTTCAATCAATTTATAAATTGGAATTTTATAAACCATTCGTTAATAATTATACAATAGGATGTATAAAGAAAGTAAAATAAAAATATTATTATTTTCAATGAAAATATTTTACTAATGGTATCAATTTATGAATCAAGAAGTTTATCGAATATGAATATTAACAAATAAATATTCTTATTTTATCGCAATAACAAAAAAAAAAGATGGATGTCTATTAAATGGTTTGAATCATTAAATGATAAACAACTGATTAGATTTATTGAAATATTAAATATGAATCAAGCAATAATTAAATCTTTTTACCTTTTAAATTGTAATCATTTATTTTTGTTTTGATCATCCATATGGTTTCTTATATTATTCAAATCAATATCAAATAATTGGGTGGGTGTGGATGTGGGTGTGACGGTGTATTCTCTTTTCTCACATCCATAACCAAACACATATCCACACCCACACCCCGAAACGACTCGGAGGTTTTCTTAGTCTCAGCGAGTTCTATTTATGGAGAAAATAAAAGCTCAAGAGCGAAGAATTAGATGGAGTAGCTCCCTTCTTGAAAAAAAAACTTTACAAAATTCTCGGAAGCCATCTTTTAGCAAACACCACTCCCTCACTAAAATCCTTGTTTCGTCCTTGGTAGTCGTAATATCACGGCTGTTGTATGTAGAATCCTGATGAGTATTCATGTATTTCAATAAATAACTCGAAAACCATCGGCGAATTCCACTCTGTATTTCTTGAATCATTATTTTACTATTTTATTAAGCATGTCATGCATACTACCTCGAAATAATTGATCCTTGAAAACCAAAAGTTGGCGCCAGCAGCTTGAAATTGTTTCTTCCTTCAAGAGATAGGTTCATTTGTTTTTTGACTGATTCATTATAACTAACTCTTACCCTTGAGACAAACGTTTCTTTTTTTATATTTTATTCGATAATTAGAACACTTGACGTATGAATGAAAAGTAATAACTGTCTATGTGAATGGATAATAATTAGGGGCACTATTATTATTCAAACACTATCTAAAGATGTTGAATCTCATTATTTTTGTTCCACAAGGAAGAAAATATGAGATGAAAGAAAAGAAGACAAATATTATTTATCGATAGTAGCCATAAAACATTATCTGTCAATATATATATAGTGCTGTCGTTCGATTTTTGTTTCATTACGAATGAAAAAACTATGCATCTAATTATAAAATTAACATTGGCTACACTTCTATTTCTGAACAGTATTCCACAAATCGACGGTTTTGTTGCTGTGCCTCTAGTACATTATGGTCGAAACTATGATGATATAATACCTCAAGAACGGCAAATTGAAGATGAAGATTTCGAAGAAGTTCATAAAACGTTGACAGAACTTATTAGTCGTTTAAAAGAAGATGATCAACAAACTATCTTCAATATCGTTCAATTGACTGCAATTATTGAAACTGTTTCATGCCTTCGAGATGAAGAAATACGAAAAAATTTTGCTGGTAGTTTATACAATGATGCTATAGATATGTATCCCATGTATAAAGATCACTATCATAAATTACTGGAAAAATTAAATAAAGCTGATCAAGTCATTTTAAACAAGATTATTGATAGAACAAAAATGACAGCATTGAAAAGGTGTCAATTATTAAATGGTGATGAATAATCAAAATGCTTGAACACAAGCTGTGCTCTCTTCATCGAGTTTTATATAAGTGAACAAGTTCTAATTTATGAATCGTGTAATATGCAGCTCATGTGAAATTTTAGCATTCAAATAAAAAGAAATAAAATGTAATTATCTTGTTTGTAGAAGAAGTGAAAGTGGAGATGATATTCAATAATAATCGTCCAATAGTTTCAAATAGGAATAAAAACAGTTCATTTGTCTTACTAGAATGATTGCATGCAACCATGACGAACCTATTGCCATATCTTAGAAACATTTCTTTTGTTGTATCGCAACAACATTTTTGATATATGTGTTGTTACCGGGTTATTCAGTTGTGGTGAAGGTGAATGAATTTTTTATTGTCTTGCGCTCAGTTTAAATAGTAGGAGAACATGGAAAGAAAAGTGATATCCAGGAAGATAGATGACAAACCATCAACTAAGTTATGAGCTATTTACCAGAAGATCCAATAACCGCATAACTTAAATGAAAATTTGAAAGAGAAATAATAACGATTTACAATGTTAGTGTTGGACGCTTTTTCATTTTTCGATAGAATAAAGTGGCGATATGTTAATGCCACTGTAGTGGAAAAATAGAACACTAGCATTAGTAACTAGCAGCTGGTACAAGCATTAAATTATCGTTGATTTAACATCACTGATCACTACTGGATAGGTTACATTATCAATCACGTATTATTTCAGAATCTAGGACACGTGCCCGCAGAACATTTGCCCGCCGGACAGATGCCAGCAGGACACTTGCCCGTAGGACACTTGCCCGCAGATGACACTTGCCCGTAGGACACTGGCCCGCGGAGGACATATGCCCGCAGTGGACACTTGCCCGCCAGGCAGTTGCCTATGTGGAGACACTTGTCCACAATGCACCAGGATACTTGCTTGGTGACGATTTAGGAACTATAAACTTATTACATTATTAAAAAATTACTGCATCTTATCAATGGAGTTATGTGAACTAGTGATATCAAACTATCCTCCAACAATCGTATGACTTCTCAAGGATCTATCAATGCTTAAACCTCATGCTTGTGTTTGTGTCTGTTCGTATTCCTTTCTTCCATTTCTTTCGACAAACCATTTTCTTTCTATTCGATATCGTTTTCCTCGCTCGTTTTACATAGCTTGGTTTTAGGGTTAGGTTGTGCACATCCGAACATTTGGAATTCCGGTGAAAAAAGACCAATCGATGATCGAAGTCGAATTAATCCAAACCTGAGCCGGGATTAGACGACGAAAATATTTGGTGAAACAACACCAACAAATAATAGTTTTGAACATTTTGAATAAATAGTCGACAACAAATTTGGAAAAATAGTAGCACTAGCCATTAACAGCCTGGTCAAATCGGTCAAACTTATTTTTCTTGAACTTGATAGTTCGTTTGTTAATGACCCATATTGTTGTAGGTTTCCATTTCTACATTCTACTACTTATAAGATGTATATATAAGTGAATTGATAAAATGAATAAGATTTTGAAAGCAATGAAATTAGTCCCCTTTGTTTCGAAGAATAGTAGTGCGAATTTATTTTGCGGGTAAGTATCATGCAGGCAACTGTCCCACGGGCAAGTGTCCGCTGCGGGCATGTGTCCTCCGCGGGCAAGTGTCCTACGGGCAACTGTCCCGCGGGCATCTGTCCGGCGGGTAAGTGTCCTGCGGGCAAGTGTGCGTATACCATTATTTCATTCAAACTGATTTTCATCAGAATTCGTTAGGTTCCAACTTCGGGATTTGAACATCGTTATCGAAGAGTTTACCATTTGCTAAAATCATCATACTTATACTTAGGATAGATGATCCATAACTTAAGGAAACGTTGATGATAATCAATGATCTTTCAATAGATCACTAGTGAAAATAGTTCAGTTGAAAAAAGATAAGTTATGACTTCTTCGAAAAATAGTTTCATTTGTTTTCTCTCAAGCAATACGAATACTACATGATCTATGATATCAGTTATCATCGATCTAGCTAATAGAAACTGCATTGTATTGATCAACTCAAAACACTAACATTATAAGATCTACATCTTCGTAATCGCAACACGAATGCAATTATCGTCGCTATTATCACCGTCGTCATTATTACACTTATCGCTGCAAATATCACCGCTAATGTTTTCCAATTCGTTTCGTTGCTGTACCGTTCTGAGCCATTATGTATACAAGTGATAGTAGTCACACGTCTCTCGCATCTAGACATGGAAGTTTCGATGTCCGATCCTGAACAACGATCACTCACATAGTTGACAAGCGAACCATTCTCTATTACAGTGCAACTTCCGCCACCATCTAAATTGATGGCATTTATAGCGCCTAGTTGAATCATTAATTGAGCCATTTCGTGTAAGTTTGGACCTTTTTTATGCGCTGATTCTCCATCCATGGCCAATATCATGATACGGCCGACTAAATCATGACCTAAAGCCATACGTCCTGCTCTTACTGTAACAAAAGTTGGTCCAGTTTCCTGAGTTGCCATGTCTTCTAAAGTTTCACTCACATTGACATAAGATAATCCATTCCTGACCAACCATATCACACCGCCTACCAATTGATCAAAGTCAAACTTTTGGATGACGTCTATGTAACCGATAACAAATCTGCCGTCTTTTGTGATACCAAAATTAACATTGTGAGTGCCAGGCTTTTGTACGATCTTCCCATCACTTATAACATTACCGAGACAATCACCTGTCTTTGTATTGAAGAATCCTGCATTTGTAGAGATAATACATTTCCGTTTCTCGGCAGATTGCCTCGTTAGTGCGGTCCCATTATTACATCCATTCAATGGTTCAAGTAGTGAAAAATGTCCTAACGGATTTTCTAATCTATAGAATCTGCCATTGATTAACTGACCATTGATATCAATGCCAATATCTCTTTTGGTGTAACGCGCAAACATTTCGTCATGCTGGGCGACGCTGTATGTCTCGTATGTGATGTTATCAAAGTAGTGGAGATTGTTCGCGTCGTGCAGGCCAATCATTCGTTCGCGGAGTTCATTGAGTGATTTATGCGATCCGTGGCCTTCTGTTCCATAGGGGTTAGACAGTATATCTTCGATTTCACGACATTTTGTAGTGACAAGGATCATCAATGTGATGAACCCGAAGAGCACACCAGAGTCAGGTGTGTACCATTGCATTTCGTATCCTAAAAAAGTAATGAAAAACATTTTTCGCTAAAAGACAAATTACTCCATTCAGTTTTTCATGTGAAATAAGATTGTCAGAATTGCAAAATGCAAACCTGTTTTTTTTTATGACTTTGTCATTGATATTGGAAACCTGGATTTTCTCAGCAACAAAACAATAGTTCGGGTAAAAAATAGACAGGTTTGCAAGATTCAGGGACTAGTCTGAGCCAGGATGATTCTCGTCAGCTTACTGAGCGAGCAAATGATGGCCAAATACACTCAAATATATACAGCTCTAAGGAGGATCGGATAGGGGAAGATCATCTTCTAATAGAACTTTACTTAGAACAGTAGTCACATCTGTTTTCATCTATTGCTCTGATATGTGATTAGTCAGGGAGATAACTGATGTCATTATATTTTCACTGATTTGCTTCTTACGTAGTTAATTTTAATGGTTCGTCAAATGGTTTTTTCACAGTGAAGCCAAATGTAAATACTATTGGCCACAGAGTGTAATTAAAAAAAATAGAAAGTAGTGTATTTGTTGTGTTAGAAAATGATTCTTCGCATATGCTGTATGGTAGATAAAACTCACGTGACAAAGAAGCTGGCCAACAAGAGTTATGTTTTCTTTCTTTCAGTAAGGCAAAACAATTATCTTTTTCGTTTCTCAGGTGAAGAAATGTGTGCTAATTGCATTCGTAAGAACTTCGTAGACATAAAAAAGAACAGATGAATGGTATGACACGTACAAACCATGAAACTTAAATGATGAAAGAAGATATGCGTGTGATGCGGATTAGATGAGCTTCTACACCCACACTTACATATCCTTATGCTGAAATAGAAATGTTTTGATTGTTGATAACTAAACAAGATTTTTTATTGATCATTTTTATTTTCTTACTCTCATATTTTTTTTTCGACATTCGATGTGAATATGAATGTTCAAGTTGATGCAACCCATACTCCACCTATATTGAGTAAGAGCACTTTTACTGGTTCATACATTTTGGTCTCACTACAACACATGAAATGATGAACGGGGGTACAAAAACAAATGTCAAGATGAAATGATAATAGAAGAAAAAAAATGAAAATCCTAGCTTATTTTGATTCGGAACGTATAAATTTAATACTTAATTTACTAAGGCGAATGATCAAAACAAATTTTAGATGATAGTGCCTGCCCAGCGAAAACTGTCTTCCTTCAAAAGTTTTCTTCATGACATGATGGAAATCAACTTTGAATTGCATCTCTCGATGAGAAAGTTTGAAAGTAAATAAAAATCAGGCTTTGATGAGACCACGTGAGTATGATAGATCGAATATCAATCACTGTGAAAGAATCTACTAAGATTGAGAAGATTCCTGACTTGTGAATGTGAATACAATCATCAATGTGAAGACCTTTCACAGCAGATATAACTTTACTTGTATGTAAAAATGTTACATACTTAAGCATATTGTTATTCCTCAAACAGAACATACAATCGGGTATAGGTGTGTATCATCTTTCTGTCGACATCCACACCCTTTTTATACAAGTCATTCTCTTGATGAGGCGAGCAATGCAACCCATGGGTCTTATTTGACAGAAGTTTTATCATGAAGATATGTTCTCTAATGAAGTAGACTCTATTCTTATGAAACAAATGTCTCGTGTGGCGTAGAACTTAGTTCTGTGTTTGACGAAATATTGCTGAAGTCTGAATTATTGCGCAAGAACGACATCTATTGAAAAACTACTGTCCATAAGAACCAAAGTACCAACAATTGATCGGTAACAGCCGTCAACTAAATGGGCGAAGAGAATGATCGAGAGATGTCTGTAACAAGGTGATACATGATATGATTATTAGGGACTTCAGTATCATTTAAAAGAACAAGATGTCTAATTTGATTTTAATTCTCAGTCATTATCATGTTTTTATCTTCAAGTAAGACCCAGTCAGTCACAAACATCGGAAACCTGCATTCAAGCGCGTGGAATCGATACGTGCACACGCATGATTTTCTACTACGATACTTGTATGTCATGCGCGGAGACTTCATGCACGCGCGTGCTTAGCATCATCTTTGCAAGTACATGTAAGAAGACGAGCAGAAATACCAAAAGAGAATGTATCAGAGATATGATTGGTATTATGACTCACATGTACATGTGCTACAGAGAGAATATTAACAGACTTACTCCGATTTGAACTCGAGATGTCACATTGAAAGATGACCACAGTTACCACTCGACTAACTTACATTATCGATTATGACTAGTGATCGCATTTATATGATGGGAGTCGATTCATATGTTTGTACATGCCAGATTATGACCACTGACAGCTTCAGAATCTCGCGTGCATGTTGCTTCTTCTATGTTGAAGCCGCGTATACATGCACTTTGTCTCAGATTTTCTAAAGTCATGCGTATCAATATAGGAGGAGCTTTTGCACATTTTTACGAGACAAAATCCTTGCACTGTGACGTAACGGTTCCGCATGCAGATGTTTGAGAGGAGAAGATATTATACTTAATCGCGTCTGTTTTAACCAAAAACTACCTACATACAAACGCATGCCATAGTTACCGTATATAAGCGCGAGGATCTCAGAAAAACTTGAATGTAAGCGCGTACAGATAAAATACAGGATTGATGTTTGGCGTATATATGCAAGTTTTCAAACAGTTCCAGCGTTTGCACGCCTGTTTTAAACTTTCACAATTGGCTGTGGAATAAATGCTCACGATAAATACCAAAAGAAAGCATGCATTTATCAGATAAGTCTCTTTTGAAGATAAATCAAAGTTCACATTCAAATATTAATCCGATTGTTGTTCTTGTATTCAAATAAGAATAAAAATTAACGCCAAATACGAAAATAAAGCATACATTTATCAAAGATGTCTCTACTGAAGATTAATCAAAGTTCACATTCAAATATTAATCCCACCGTTCTTCTTATCTATACAAAATACTTAGCATTTCTATAGGCATTTGCAGATTATTCGTGTATTCGCTTGCTTCTAGGTTCTTTTCGTGAGCATGTCTTCAACGAATAGTTTCAATTGTCTCTTTATTAAACGACTCGCTAATCTTTTTCGTGTTTTTCTGTCATTATCTCGTCTTTCATTAAATGGTCATCATCATTATCGTGAACAATGGTATTTCCATCCATTAATTCTTCTCTTACTCATACTTATCAATGAAGGTACTTTACAATTTATTATTTATCTTGTTGGTTTACTTCCATCAGCATTTTATGCTGAATTACGCAAACCACCGAATCAACGTGATCATCCAGGATTCCGTTGGTTGGTTCTTCGTTCATTTGTATTTGTCATATTGAATGCATTGCTTAAATCATCATCAATTTTTTTCTCTTCAGTACTCTACGTCAAATGGCGTATGAGACTTGTTTCATATTTACATTCATTCTATTTTACACAACAACGTTATTACCATTTATTAAATACAGCACAACAGAATCAAACACGAGAGAACGATTCTCAAAGTCATTCAATACAAATGTAAGAATCGTAGAAAAAGATTCATCTTTTTTCAAAAGTCTGTTTTTTTCTAGTAAGGATATCGGTGATCATCAAAAACAATCGGTTGACTATGTATCTACCGCTACTTTAAGTCCATTGGTCACCAGTAAACTATTGATTGACAATCCTGACCAACGTATAGCTCAAGATGTAGATTCTTTATGTCGATCATTATCCTCAATCATTCCATTACTTGTTATTTCACCATTTACTATTGCTTATTATACGTATTCTACTTGGAAAATAACGGGTTACTATGGTCCATTAGCGGTTTTTCTCTATTTTCTTCTTTGGACTCCAATCAATAAAATCTTGATCTCCTTTGTTTCTCGAACAATATTTCAACAGAATATTTCCGAAGGTAATTTTCGTTTTCTTCACGCACAAATTCGAACACATAATGAAACTATCGCATTTTATCATGGTGATGCATTTGAACATAAACGATTTGATAATTATTTTCTTAAAACACTAGTTCCATTACTTTACCGTCGAACATGGCAAGAATTTCTTTTAAGTTTATCGACTAATTTATACGATTATATTGGAAGTATTATAAGTTATTTATTATTAGCACTAGCAATCTATGTCTTTCATTTCTACGATCATGTATCAACGGATGATCTCGTTGCAATTATTAGTCAAACGTCATTTATTACAGGATATCTCATTTATCGTTTTAATCTATTGAATGATTTAACAGATAAATTAACCGTTATTGCGGCTAATACACATCGTGTGCAAACATTTGTTGAATACATGAAAAATATCGATACAAATTGGCCAAAAAGACAAAGAAATGAAAGTATGAAACAAAACGAAATTCTTAGTATTCAAAATCTATCATATTCCACATCGTCAAATAATAAACATATACTGGTGAAAAATCTTAATTTAACGTTATATCAAGGCGAACGTCTATTGATTACAGGTCTTGTATTCGAACAGATCACTTCAGTTTTACTAGAAAGAAGGAAAAATTGAGCTAGAGATGGACTTGTAGATCTGAGACTCGATCGATAATTGATTTTTATCTTCAATTATTTTTGTCATAATTCATTTCAGGTGATAGTGGTGTTGGTAAAACTTCACTTTTTCGTGTTCTTCACTCATTATGGCCGGCGAATATTCATGGATCTTTTTCATACCATCCTGCTAATGCTTATCTATTGCCTCAACGTCCTTATTTTACGAATCTATCATTATATGATGAACTATCCTATCCTGATGTAGACACCTCGCCTAGTGATGAACGTCAACAACAAATCGTACATATTCTTGATGAATGGAATCTTACACATATTCTCGACTGTGTCGAATCGAATTTATTCCTGTGTCCAAAATATGCTTGGCAAGATTTGTTATCACCTGGTGAATTACAACGTTTGTCATTTATTCGTCTTTTACTTCGTCTTTCTCCACTGAATGATTCAAGATCTTCGAGATTAAATCTGGTTTTTCTTGATGAAATTACTTCATCATTGGATGTGAATACGGAAATGAAAATGTATAATTATTTAGTTAAAAAAAATCTTACTTTAATCAGTATTGGTCATCGAGATACTTTACGACAATATCATCAATATGAATTGAAATTGTACAGAAATGGAGAATATATTTTAGGAAATATCCAATCATAAATTTCCATTAGAACGTTTTAAGAAACGGAATTTCATAAAGGAATATTTTCTTGCTGTAATGCATAACTACTTTTTTCCTCGATATAATAAACATCATAGTTGCTTTTCGCGAACGGTTCAGATTTATATGTGTATGTGAGGTGAAAGAGGCCGTTAACTAATCTTTTTTTGTGTGATGAATGATTACTGCATTGACAAAGCTCAATCAATGTGACACGGTTTCTTTTCTGCGTTCTGTTTAATTGAGAAAAGAATGACTCGAGCGCTATGTTTTCGATGAGACATTTAAACTAAATGAAGGTCAGATAGAAAACCCAACATAAAAATATGATTTTTTCTCGTTAAAAATCCATCTATGTATAGATTAGCATCTGTTAGATGAAGGGTATGGATGTTATTCGTCTCTATATTCACAGCCACACTTCACATTGTTATAAAGAGTTAAGGATAGAAATACAAGGTCACACGCATCTAAAAGGGATCTTTAAATCGCTAGCTTTCGATTGTTTATTTGTAACAATCTTACTGCAAATCCTCACTCTCACAGACCTCCTTATATAGTAATTGTCATCGGTGTTCGTATGTCTAGATTAATCCAAGATTGTATATTATCCCATCGGTCAGCGGCAAATGTTAAGTCATCGCTGGCCTCTTCTATAATGCATATAAAATGAGATAAACAAGTTGCTCATCGTTGTTTGCCATAACACAGTTGAATTTCATGTGGCATGATTGCATATCGTCGTTGCAAGGAATCGATAGATAAATCATACCATTCAAACAATTCAGTTTCGTTTAATAAGTCCTATAAAAACTGTCGATAATGGATAAAAAAAGGATAGACTAAAATTGCAAAACTTATCATCCTAATCTTGTAAGATAAATAGTGAGCAACTGATCATCTGTATTACGAAACAACACGTAGTTATCCTTTTTCTTCTTCTATCTGTACCTTACCAAGATATGACTGTCTGACCAGCCGGAACCAAACTAGAAAAACAATATATGTTATCCAAATATAAAAGCATTATTGCAAATATTCTCAACATTATCTGCTACTACAGTAATGATAGAAAGGTCGTTTTTTTGTCGATAGGTGTTGAAACCATGATTACTGAATTTTCTAAATTAAAGCAGCCTGTCAACTTTTGTATTTGATTTTCATGTATGACATTAGGGTTTTGAACAAAACAATTGTTTTCTTTGTTATATTTGAGTTTGTTAATAAAATAACACACTAACTACTTTATCTAATAGAACTTATACTGTCTTTAAATATCTATTAAGTAAGAAATGTTATTCCTTCCAAAATCTTATATTCCACACCGAAACGTTGTTGATATCTTTCGACATAGACTTCGAATGAATCTACGTCAACGATCAGAAACAAATTGGCTAATTCAATATTTATTTGCATGTTTATCTTAAAAATATATTTCTAACTCAAAATTATTTTATTTTATAAATGTTCCTTAAAAAGAAGTATTCTAATTGAATAAAATAAATTAAAAAAGACGTCTATTTATGTACATTACAATCGATTTATTTCCTTTCTTTATCTAAAACAAAAAAGATTGTTAGATGTTTTCCTTGTCGACAAACGATGAGTCTATATTATTCGATACGATAAGATGAACATATATATACTTATTTGAAATTTAACAAACTATTTCTATTGATCTTTTTTATTCAATGGAGATAAAAAAAACATTGATTGTCGACCATTTACCTTACGGTAAACATGTATTCAACTTAATAAGAATAATAATGAAAAAGGAACTACCTATTGGCTTCATTCGAACACATAAGTTCTTCAAAAGAGATCAAACAAATGATATTATCTTTTATTGAAAAATTAATCATTCAATTAAGATAAACTTCATTCGTCGTATTGAATGAACTATGATGCAAAAGACTTTCTTTAGCTATTTGATACATCTCAGTTGTTCTTTAATTTTTTTTCTGAACATTCTCTTGCCGAGTAGAAATCAAAATGAGAGAAGACAATTAATATATTGATCATTCGATAGATACTACTCTATTTTTGTTATTCTTTTAAAATGTATTGTCAGATGTATTAGCTCAATTAGTGAATGGGGTATAATGATTAATAATAAATTTATTGAAGAGCCTCAAGATATTGAAACCATAATTGAATCAACTTTTATTCTTTGTTGTCGAACAGAAACTCTTGATGAGAGTCACGTGATATTATATAAAAATAATTTTTGTACATTAGGAAAAACATGAGATTTATCATTTTATTCTCGTTATTGAAATTATTGGTCGTCTTCATGAATGTGATTCTCTTCTTGTGGAACTCATATATATTTTAGAAGAAAACAGCGAGTGTCAGTTTTAAGTCGAAGTTTTGTGGTTCCCCATTACTAGACATAAGACAGCTCCATATCAGTTTTGATCTTGAGAGTTGTCCCAACAGTTTTTTGATAGTTTTTCAGAAGTATATAGATGAGTTTCTCATATCTCTGGATGATTGTCCACGATACCGTTTCTCTTATTTTTTTTGTCTTCATACTATTGATGCTGATAATAATTGATGATAGGAAAACAAGATCACAGGTAATACTTTCTCTTGTTAAATACGAATGAGTAGCTATAGCAAGAATATGAAAAGAGAAATGTTGTATCACTTAATTTCAAAGCAACTAATAGTAAAATAGCAAAAAAGACAAATGTTACATGATCAGTTCTGTCGAAGAAAAGCATGATGTTCATCTCAAAAGTTAGAAAATAAGAAACTTTTTTTTGTCTGTAATTCTACTCAACTTTTAAATCACTTACAAAGATTAAGAGCTATATAATATATGACATATTGTTGTATGTTAAGTATAATGTTCAAGTATGGAAAATTTGTTTGTTCTTGACACAAACATATAACATAAAATAAGGGTATGGGTGCAAATGTGAGACAAGGAGATGATACACATCCACAACCACACACTCTCTCGATCACAATCTTTGTCCAAGAGAAGATCAGTAGGATTTTACGAAATGCAATAGGACACGTCAACTTGCAAATTTGAATTTTGCGACTACGGATTTTTGGACGTCAAGTAGTGTCTTTTATTTGAATGAATTCGAAATCGTGAAGCACAGAAATTTACTTTTTCTACAATTCAATATAACTTTTTAGTCTTTGTCACAGACCGTAGTAGTACAACATATGGCAACGTGTTACTCCCTTAAACGTGCCATAGACTCTGATCGACGTTGACTAAGTCTTTACGAACGATTAAAGCAATTTCATCGTGTTCCATATTTTAATCCCGTGAGAATTGTAATGAACACTTTTAATCCGAAATGAATACTATAGAGTTTCTATGTACAGTGGATAGTTATTCTTATTGATAATTTTTGATAATAGAAAAAAATTGAACGAAGTTGATTCAATTTACAACTGTACAATCAATACAATATTACCCCAAATCGATAGAGGTATCGTAAATTTGAGTTTCTTCAGATGCAATGCGATTGACGTTTCCACATCTCAATCGGAAACGAAGCCAGCATTTGAATGGCAGTCAAATCTTTTTCACTAGGACATGCTTTACTTGATGTCGATAACGTGAGAATGTTGCCATGAAAACATAAAAGTTAACCTAACAGAAAATGAATACAATATCATTGAGAGGAATATCAAAGATGACTTACTGAGTAGCTAACATAGAAAATTGTAATGGTAACTACTCCAAGTAAACTATTATTAATAGTCGATAAAATTAGTTGATCTGGTTGGACAATTATATTAAGTACATATATTCGATATATAGTAAAAGGAAGAATGAAAACTACAAGACAAGCCGCACGAGAAAGAACCATGGCTGTGAATTGTTGATCAAGTTGACGAAGCATCATTGGAATTTGTCGTCAAACTATTTGACGAACATTTCGAAAACCCAAAATACTGAATAGTGATGCAATAGACATGGGTAATACACTCTGTATGATTGGATAGTAAACAGATGAATAGTATCGACTAAAAATCGCAACATATATATTACAGATATTTGAAGATGGTAAATCAAAGAAAACAATAATTGGAATACCATGCAAGATAATAATCAAAACAATAGCAAATGTAAGATATTTAGCCAAAGTGAGTGTGCTCCGTTGTCTCAAAACGGTTTGATTATGTGTCGAAAGAAATTGATCCAAAGATGTGCAACACACTGTAAACATAGGTATGAGAGTAAGAACCAAAACGAGATATGCTCTCATTTTACACCGAACCAGTGACATATTTGTATAATTAATAGCAAATCCATCCATCATAATTCTTGTTGGATAATTGATAAGAAGATGAGCTAAGTTAACAATAGACTCAAAAATGAAGTAGAAAACAGATGGATTTCCTCGAAAGAGTCGAAGATTGTTTAATACAATGATATTTATTGTGTTACCAATGAGTCCCATCAATAAAATAATAACACCAAAATCGATCATACAATGTTCGGATATAGAAATAATTAATTGAACTATTGATGAAGATGACATTATTGGGTTCACTAGAAAAATGCGTGTTTGATTCTTATTGTTTATTGTTAACTTTGTTTGATTGGAACAAAGAAATTATGCATGGTTTAAAGTATCTTTGGAACTATTGCTGTTTCGCAGATGAAACTGAGCATTTAAAATTGATTGTAATGATGTATGTAATTAGCTAGTCAGCACTTCATCGTCTGTGACTGAAGACAAATACTCTGAGTTACATGTACTTATCAGGGATGGACGAGCCGCGGTGTAAAACCGCCCCGTCCCGCCCCGCCCCGCCCCGCCGCGGGGCGGTGCTAAAACTTGACGGGGCGGGGCGGTGACGGTGCATGACGAAATTTCGCGGTTTCCCCGCCTTTGTATAACCTTGATTTTTTAAATATACTCAGACCTTTAGAGACATCTTTTAAAAATTTAAAAATTTTTTCACAAAACTAATCAGTAAAAAAAGACTTGTTAGCGCAGCTCCAGAGGAGCTAAAATGTGGAACTCACATATATTTTTTTAATTTTTTGTCCTGATGCCTTATTTTTAAATTGTAAAATACCTTTTTTCCGAATACGTATGAAATCATTGATATATTATACAAAAAACTAGAGCCTTTAATGCGCTGCTGAGGTTTGTAATGGTGGTGGTCACGGTTACCAGATCGAAAATTAAAAAATCAGAAAAATTTTTCTAAAAATCGGGAAACAGTCGGAATTTTTGTTCTCGAAATCGGAAGAAAATCAGAAAGTATTTTTCCATGCTTAAATAACTAGTTTATATATTTTCGATAGCTTCAATATCCTTTATCTTGCTTCTGTTCATCTTTTCGAAGCAATACCGGAAATGATATTTCATAAAGAATTAAGGGAAATATCGATTACACAATTTACTCATGATTGAGAAATCTACATAAGTAATTTGAACAGGATCACATTCTTTTTATCAAAAATGCTATAACCAACTTGACGAAACAATAGAATCAGTATTGTAAATTCATACACACACATGCATTTCACAAAACTTATGCAAAAGAAAACTAAGACTTATTCTGTATAATGTTCGTTTTTGTTCATACTTTTTTATTAGCTCGAATACTCTTCAAAATATCAGGTTGAGGTAACAGATATTCATAAAAATGTCCACAAGTATAAACAGAATTCATTCCGATTTTCAATTCTGCAACAGCTAAATTAGTACCCATACGATTATGATTAATTTTATTATATCTCTGATGAAACAAAAAAAAGCTCAGAAACGAAAATATCCTTAATTAAAACTATAGTAAACAAACAGAGAAAGTTAGTTCATCGTGATAGAAAGCTGGATCTTAATTGTCTGTAAAACATCATAGTTTTATTGGAGGATATGCTTTCAAATCACTGCAGTGTGGTTTGTTGAGTTCATGACGCTTCACTACCCGATAACTATGGTGAAATAGATCGCTATATATGTGTGGTGTCGTGTCATGGTTAAACTGTTCTAGAATGTCCTAAGAACTTGAATTCCCAAATAAGACTTCGAAAACCGGAGGAAAATTAGGAAATCTGAAGGCAATCGGAAAAATATGTTAAAATCGGAAAAATCGGAACGTCAGAAAGTCGTTGGAGAAACTTTCAAAAAATCACAATTTTTCCTGCCGTATCGGAAGATCTGGCAACCCTGAGTGGAGTGTCTGTAATGGGGTGCGGGAAGGGAGAGAGCCGCCAAACCTCGAACTTAAAAGTTATAATCACTATTTTATTCGAAAATATACGTGAGTTCCACAAAATGAGTGACTGTATTATAATTGCCTTTCATTTTCATATATTTATTTTTTTCTATTTCGGAACGATGTTTATGCATTTAAAATATGCCTCTTCATCTCATGAAATGAAATAGCCATTATGAAAATTTAATGAAAAATTTGCCAATAAATAGTTTTTTAAAACATATTTTTGACGGGGCGGGGCGGGGCGGGGCGGTGGCGGTTTCAATGCTAAACAGGCGGGGCGGTGGCGGTGCGGAACTTTATCAGCGGTGCGGGACGGGGCGGTGACGGTGCGACTTTTTTGCTGACTCGTCCATCTCTGGTACTTATCTTTCAAATTTTCTGGATTTTTATTCATGAAAATGTAAAGAACATCTATAAATAATTGATTTATAGAAGTTCACTAATCATGAAAAAAAAGTTTTACAAATCAATGCTTCTATGCCAACTTTTAGAAAAGAAACGCTATTTTTGCGAATAAACGCAATTTTTCAATCCAATTAAGGTTATTTAAAACATTGTTCGAATGCATTCGATTTGATGCGTTCGATGTAATTATTTATCTATGCACTTCTATGCAGAAACATTAACGGTCAAAACACTTTCAGATTAACAGTTTTTAATCGTGTTTTTGATGACTGATGAAGTATTTTTCATGAAGTGAATAATTTCGATGAAAACGACTAATCATAACTAACAAACATTTCATATAAAAGATTATTTGGAAAATGTACAGCATGTTCAAAACGTTCTTATCTAAAAAATAGTTTTTCGTATAACATTATTATAGGTCGAACTCTATCAGCTGATTTTTTTTGCATTATAGATAAAACTATCAAGTTTTTACTTCTATTGTATTACTCAGCGTTTCTTTTTTAATTGTTTCTATTTGTAGAATTACTCTGATCTCAAAATTTTTAAAATGCCGAGGAATTGCTGTATAGAAATTAGTTTTGATGCGTTCTAAAAAAAAGAAATCGAATGGTGTCAAGTCAAAATTCAAGCAATTTAAAAACAAAACACTGTAATATTATTATGAAATCTGAAAAAAGCTATATTCTTGTATCTCGACCACGAGCAACTATCTTACAGAGCACTTTTATAGTTTTATCGTAGAAATAAAATCTTGATGGTATCACCTATAGTGCAAAAAGTCAGCTGATAAATGTCTATTAATATTGATGTTATACGAAAAAAACTTTTTCTTAGGATTTTTTGAAACATCCTGTAAATGCTTTATGGTGACCTCTGAAAATAATTACTGCATGGAAATTTATAGGGATTCTCAAAGCAAAATAGCGTTCTTAGACTAACCCGTTTTCTCTATCTTCAATGTCAAAAATCGAAATTTATCTAACCTCATGCATTTTAATTTTAAATATTATATCTTGTTGTTCATATGCCAGGCTCCTGAATTCTCAAATGTTGTTTTCAATAAATGGATGTATCGCCGTGAAGGAATAAGTATTCTCTTATAAGAAGATTTTATGTTTATTCAATTTATAATGAAGACCTGAAGTTTCATATTTTATTGATGAATTAGATTGTTCGGTGAACATACATTGAATTATTACGATCAACGCAAAATTTGGTGAAAGACAAGGATGTGCCATTAATTATTTCACAAGTTTCTAACACTTATAAAACTACAATCAGAGTTCCACTTACTGACCATATTCTATTGAATATGCAGTACTAAATTTGTCTTTATCTACACCAGTTCGTAATATCAATACTTAAAGAAAAAAGAATTTAATCAAAAACAACCACAATATTCTACTAGAATTAAGAACTATCGCAAGCTTCTAATCTATTCTGAAAATGACAGTGGCATCTCTATGGACGTATTTCTATTTACCTTCATCTTGAATTATGAGATTTTCTGTAACATATTCATCAGTCAAAACTTGAAATTTATTATTGTAATTAGTTAAAACTATAACTATCTCAACCAATTTATCGTATAAGCGTACTAGTTACAAACTTCTTTCATCCAAGGCTTACACTAAAGAACAATTGTTGCAACACTGCTAACAGAACTTTTCAAAAAAGCTAACCATTACTGATGATATGCCGAGTGCCGTATTCGTTTTTTTTATTTTGAAAAGCTTTCATCAGATTTGAGTATGTTTAATCTTATATATGCAATAAGATTATGCATTACTGATACTGACACGTTTACTAATTCTTAGTATAAACTAGAAGTTAAGTTGATAGGTAACCTAGGCAACTACTCTGTAGATGAGATAAAATACAAAGCAGCATATGCAAAAAGACACAAGGCAAATGCAACAGAAGGAGAGAGAAAAAATTCTCTTGTTTTTTCTTCGTCTGTTGGTTGGAAATAAAAGTCAGAGTAAATAAATATTGTTTCAAATAATGAACTATATTTCAATCTAGTGAAGAGACATAGAGATAAAATTAGAAACGACTAATTAATGAAAATTAATGGAACGACTGAACTCGAACTTATTTTATACTCTCTTCGTACATGTTATGCTGGCTACTCATTGATATATCCATTTCTAAAAGAAAAAAATAGGAAAATATTTTTGATATGAGATTATTCCGCATCTATCTTTGTTCAGCATATCAGTTTGTTATAGTGTCATTGTAGCAAATGAAAGATCAGCTTGATTCTCACCCTTATGAGATATTAGCAAAGAGCGAAATGATCTTCCGTATCCCTGATACCTTGTTGAGAATATATGGGAAGAAAACATTTAAAACCATGATGGAAACGTAATGCGAAGAGTATTCTCAGTTAGCTTATTGCACTTTTTGTTGCTTTGACTTCGATTATAAGTAATAGAAAAGATTTCGATGAATTATACTATATAAATGTACTGCAGCATAGTTAAACTAACCAGTTACTGAGAATATAGTTATTATTTAATTTTTCAAATTATAACTTATTTTCCGTTTGGTTAAAATTCAGATGCTTTATATGCACTTCTCATTGTTTACTATTTGTTTGGGTAAAGTCAGGAACACTGGAAGAACATTTATAAATATTGGAGTCATAGAAACTTGTGTTCAGCATAATGATATCTATTTAGAGAAGTTCATTATTCATGAAAGATAATTAGTGCAAAACAACGCTTCCACTCCAAATTTTAGGAAAAAAACTATTTTTTCATTTACAAGCATTCTTTTTTATTTGCAGCGGCTCTTTTCAACTTAAAATCTCATCTAAAAACATCATTTGAGCCTGTTCATGAAAGAACACGATTTTTCTATCCAATTAACGCTATTTAAAACATCATTCGAATGCCCGTGATGTATTATTTTTTCTATGTAATTAAATTCTATTTTTTGCAACTTTTGTTACTCAAAACAACAAATGCATTGTTTACGAATATATTAGAATACAGTGTGAAGCCAAATGAATATTTGTATTCGTATTTTTAGTAAAAACATTTCTTCATGAAAAAATATCTGATAATATATAGACAAAGTTTTAGTAATATCACACTAAACAATAATGAGTATGCCAGTATAGATGCTCGTTTCTGTATTCTCTCAATATTGTGGTCAAGGTTCATTATTACCAAGCCTTGTTCTTTTTTAAAGATTCATCACTTGATTCGCTACAAAATCCTCAGGAGAAAGACCAGATCTTTAATATTGCAAGACACCAAAATATCCACCTAACACATATAAAAAATAATCTGTTTTGCCTCTCTTCGTTGGAGTTTCAAGTTAACAAAAGTAACTAACTAGCAAGTTTGTAGCTCTAATAAAATTCTGACTTTTGCCTACATTTGTAAAAGCTTTGCATCAATATCTACCACGTAAATGAATTCATTCTTTTAGGGCTCTCAGAAAAAGTTGCATAAGTCGACCAACCATGCATCTTTATAACACAGCTTTATTTCAGTTTAAGGAAAAATGAATGGTGCATCACAGTGAAACGTCAACATTTGAATTGACCTTTTTGTTTGGCCAAATTGTTGAAAATTAACAAAGTCTAAACGAATTAAAGTACGAATTCTTTCAAAAATATATTCGATCAAGATGGGAAAGTTATAGATAACATGATACCGAAATCAGAACACTCCCGACGACAAAAATAAGTACCTATTCCATTTCATTTTTTCAATACTTAAAGTGTTGTATTAAAAAACAAAACATACCACAAGATGCAGCGCGAAAAGCTCTACAATATACCAAGAACAGCTTATTTTATAGTTGCACATTTTGTTTTCAAAATGGACAAAATTTAAACGCTTCGGAAAAATAATTTTTTGGTACAGAGCGAATTCGTTTTCCTATTTCATCTATTAATGAATCATTGTTTTTAACTTTATTCTATTGCATATTTTTGTAATTGAAACACATATCGATTGACGCAAATTCGGTCATCGATTATGGCCTTCTATATGACTCATTAACCGAAGCAATAAGAAAAAGAATTCATTGTGTACCAAAACATAATCGTGTTCGTGCTGTCAAAAACTAATCGCATAGAATTTTGTCCATCTTGAAAACAAAAAGTGCAATTATAAAATAATTTGTTCTTTGTATATTGTAGTTCTTTTCATGCTGTATCTTGAGGCATATTTTGTTTTTCTTTTTAATACAACGTATTAAGTATTGAAAAAATAAAATGGAAAAGGTACTTACATTTGTCTTTGGGACACTCTGTCAGATTTTGTTTTCCTAAAAAATAATCGTATAATGTATTTTATAATTTTTAACTAAATATCTAGTGTTCCATAGTTAGAGGGTATGTGTAGATGTGGATGTGAGTGGATGCGGAAATGAATGTGGGGCTCTTCTCTTGGCTCACACCACACCTACACTCACCCTTGTCTATAAAACCTAAAAGGGTTCATAAGTATACGTTCTTCCTGTATACCCGCGGAAACTTCATTTTTTTGGTTAAGTAACTTGTTAAACTTTCTGGTAAATTCAGTAATTAACTGATTCTTTTAGAATATAAGAGTTTTCTATACAGTGTTTATGTTGTGTCGTTCTTCTTCTGAAATTAATAGCAGGCAAACGGTATTGACAAAATGAAATTGCTGAAAGATGAATGAAAATTCATTCTATTTGGGTGTGGGTGTAGTTTTTCTCTCAGCACACACGAACACACCCACACCATGCAGAACCATAAGAAGGTTCTGGGATACTCTGTTTTTTTTCTTTTTTAGTGAGAAGTATTTTATTATCATTGAATGCTTTTCACTACGCACTACTCGATTAAGCGGCAAAATATTCTGTTCTGCGCATAATAATGTATTATTTTCATAATCGAGCGCAGTCTACAAGCAAATAATCGTAGATTTTGCTCCTGATTGACCTAATTTATGTTACCGATATGATAATTTTTGTCCTATTTAACCGTGTTTTGTATTATTTATTAAACCATAAACACAAGTTGAAATTAGTTGTTGTACAAGCATTGATAATGCATTTATAGTGAAACCTTCATAACAAGCAGTAGAACATTGAAATTTGAACTGTTACGAGAATATTACCGTAGTGATTCTTATACATATGTCTAATTTGTAATCGTTGATATTGGCCTGTTATAGGATTTTTCAAAGATGTTGCGTCCCAGTCTCACTATGTCGTCATTAATTGTACATGATGTTCAATTCAATAGATGCCAGTTTATTTCAGCTGAGGGTGGGTGTAGATGTAGTTCTTTCTTACATTCACACCCACCCTAGTACATCATGTTTGGTTGAATTTGTATTTATTGTGTCGCATATTCAAATAATATATTATCGGTACGATTGAATACTTTCGAACTTGATTAAGGTGTGCATCGGTGAATTCCATTCATCTGTAACTAATTTACTTCCTTTCTTTAGGGTACTATATATATTCAGTTTTTTCAACTCGTTCTATCATTGATCGAGAATGATTTTGCTTGCTAGCTTTTGGTTTCTATTTCTAATCGTCTCAGTTTATAGCCAACGCGATGAGGAAGTTGATGTTATTATGAAAGATGTACAAAGATACTTACTTGGACTTTCAGGAAGAACTTTGACTACTAGTACTACGAGCACTGATGGAGCATTACCAAATTCCAATAAGATTGGACTTGGATACAACCCTATCTTTGGATCACCAGTTTGCTACAGTGGTGCCTGTCAGTCGGAAGGCTTTGCTCGACCAATATTGAAATTGAATTATTCAAAACGACCAATGGGCTCTTGTACAAACCTATTAATTCCAGAACATGTTGACATCGATTGTCTACCATCGACAGCTATCACCAGTAGTACTGAAGTAATCGATAGCCTCGCAAAACTGTATCAAACTACTGCCTCTGGAATAGACGTTTCAGCGTCAATAAGCGGCTCGTTTTCTGCATTTTCCTACGCCCATTCATCACAAACTCGTTCAATGATTGACACCATGGTTCGTCAAAATTCTACTATTTTATTTACTAGTGCTCAAATTAGTCACTTAAAATTATCTTCCTTCTCCCCAATGATGGACTTATCTGACAGTTTTCGATATGTGATTCAACGTCTGCCATGCTGTACATATTCTTCAAAAATCGAGCGTTATATCATATCCTACGTATTCAATTATTTTGGCTACACTTACATCAAAGACTTGTTGTTAGGTGGCATTGCTAAACAGCTAATAACTATCAGTGAAGAAGAAAAATCTAATCTTGAGAAAAATGGAGTATCTACCAGCAACTCGATTCTCGCTTCGTATGGTGGACTCTTCTTTTCCGCCTCAATGAACATGAAATATAATACGGAGTCATCTAGTGAAAAAACCGATATTTTTAAGAAATATTCGAAACAAAGCAGTTTATCAACGTTGGGTGGAGATACTAGTATTCAATCTATGGAAGAATGGTCCAAGACGATTGCCTCAAACCCAGCTGTGATCAAACTCGGCATTAGTCCTATTTTTGATTTGCTCAATGAAGACAAATTTCCAGATGATCCCAACATTAGTCGGAAGGCAGAAATGATTCAAACGACCTTGCAGAAATACATGAACAATCCAACGTTTTGTTACAATAATTGTACGAATGGAACTTGTAAACCAAGCGGCTATTTTCAATTTGGCATTTGTGTATGTGAACCAGGCTATTATGGTGTCGACTGTGCACAAGTACCAATGCCCAAGTCACCGACTGCCAGTGGTACACTCTGTGGATTTTCGTTGTCAAATAGATTTGAAATTGTTTGTGATGGCCAACAGAGCTGCAGTTCAGATTATCAATATCAAACTGATTTTTACACATCAACTGGTAATGGTAATCAACTATCGATGGGCAGTTGCTTTAGGAAGGAAGAAAGTCTACAATTCAGTCCCATTGGTACACTCTGCGGTTTTGCAACGACTGCCACACGCAATCCTCTGAATATTCTTTGTAATGGTCAACACCCATTTCATCATGCATGCCCGAAAGGTTACAAACGAGGGATGATTGGCAGTTGGGCAACATGTATTAAAACTATAGAAAAACAAGATGATTTACCTGGAACTCTATGCGGTATGCACGCTCGAAGGGAATATAATTATCAACTTCCTTCATTTGGACATTATCGTTGCAACAATTATAATATTCAAGAGGGCCATTGTCCACCGGGCTATTGGTTTGCTTCTGGAATGAGTGCTTTTTTCTATGTCTCGTCAATTGCAGATTTGCATGTGGTCAGTTTTTGCGTTAAGTCATAAGTTTTTCCAGCATGTATCAGTTTGCAGTGTCGTGATTGTGACAAGAAATATACTAATATATTCTCTATCTAGATGTGACAATAATTATTCATTTCTGTATGCGATAGAAAGATGCCATACGAAGGAAAGACTGCGAGTCAATAATAACAAGGATGTGGGTGTGGGCTGCGGTGTGTGGTCGTGGGTGTGGATGTGAATCTTTTTTCCATCTACACTCATACCCACATTCTTAGTTGCTTCCGATGATGAAGAAAGAGTAAGATTAATATATTGTTATGTACAGTTGAAAATGAGAAGAAAATTTCTTTAAAAGAAAAGATTTTCTTAGTTTTATGTGTTTCTATTTATTTGTAATGACTATATGAAATTTTTGTTTCGGACAATCGTATTGAAATATTTCTATCTTGAAACAAGCTTTCTTCAAATCTCTCTTTGCATATCAAGGATCATTTCAATATGACAGTTTGTATGTTGTCACTCTATTTTGTTTTAAAAACTATTTTTTTCATTTTGTTTTCTTAATTTTTCCAGAAAATGTTCATAAAAAAAGTGTGCTTATAATGAAAAATAGAATCGAAGAACAAACAAAGCTCGTAACCTTTCCTACACATTAACACAGGTGACTTTAGAACAAAAATGATGAAGAATTAGAATATAACGAGTGAGCTTATGATTATCATAAATGTTCAATGGTTGTTTCTCTTTAATCTAGCATTTTTATTGAGCCATGCTCTGGTGAATCTTGGCAATCTTTTATATTTCTCTTGCATAGTCACCAGAAAAATGATCGTTTGTTGCAATTGGAATTGTGAACCATAAAATGGTTATTATCAGTATTATAATGAGCGATTAAGGAATATCATTACCAATCGCATAAATAATATTGAATACACGAAGTCTATTAGAGTATGCAAATATTGGTCCTTAATCTATGTTCTTGATCTATCAAGTCTTCTTTTTTAATTTATTTGATAATCAATTCCAAATCTTTATTCAGCATGATAGTAATTTTTATGAAACGGCTTTGATCTTGATAGATTATTATTTGCTGCAGCTTCCATTGCATTTTTATATAATGTTCGATCATAATACATTGCAATCGATGGTAACTCGGTAATTGGAATACATGGGCGAAGGCGAGTGAGTATAAACGAAAGTGCAATTCAAATTCACAGCCAAATTGATTTTGAAAAGATTTGAATATCTTTAACAATCTTTTGTCATCGTCAAAGCATTTACAAGCATGTGATTAATAATTCAATTTGAGAAGACCATATATGATAATATAGATATGAATATTATTGATACCTAAATTATTAAACAGATTCAAAGAAAAATATTTCAATCATTTTAATCTTATTTCCTATGTACATTGTTTATTTGAAAAGTATTTAAAGCACTAAATTTTGCGACTTATCTAAATACAACGATACCCTTTTTTCTATCTGAATTTTCATATTCAAAGTTTGTAGAAAAGAAACTAATAACGTACAATTACGGCTCTGTTTATTGAACAATTATTCAATTTTAAAAAGAGTTCAATACTCATTACTTGGTTTTTATTGTTGTTTGTTATTTTTTGATGATTCACATGACAATCTAACAAATACTTCAGAAGAATTAATGATGACGGTGTTTGATGAATTCGGTCAAACAAAATAAGCAATATTATCTTTACAATATTTCGATCATTAATATATAGACCAAATAAGAAGGTTACAGTTAAGTTTTGATGTCTGATCACTTTCAGAAAAGTATGAGTTGTAAAGATCCGCTACATGAGAATAAAGAACTAAAATTGAGTATATACTTGATTACCTGTTCATTAGATTCAATTTTTGTTGTAATTATTTGTTCCTATTTAATAATAATACGAATTAGTTTATCTTTAGATAAATCTTGTAACTAAACAGAAAAATATTTTGATAATCTATCTCTATATGTTCATTGTTTGTTTTATTGTCATACGATTTCCAGTCATTTTTTTAAAATATTATGATAAAAACGAAGACTGTTGTCTAAAACAAAATCAAACTTTTCTCAAGTGTCATATATAGAACGTACAAGGATCACATAAGTGATCTGAATGTGTCAGGATACCTGCCAGTTCTTATTATTGATTATGCACAGACAAGCGACTTGTCAGACAAAGATTCTGTAATCATTCGAAAATAATACTAAACTCTTCGTAGAAGAGTAAGAGTATGCAATCGGTTAGGTAGTTCAGTTGAATAACAAAACTTGATTTAATTGAAGACATAATTGAGATTCTTGTTCACAAACCATTTTCAATAAAGATTTTTGGCTTGTCGTTTTTTAGCCAGCATATTTCTAGGATCGAGTAGATCTCAATATCCTAAAAATATTGCTAGTTCACTTCTTTTCTGATTTCAATTTTATTTCTTTTCCACGCGCGACCATGTATACTTATATTTATTGGAAATAAGACTAAAATAAGAATTCACAATATGAGGAAAAATACGTTCTTTCATTGGGATCGTTCGTTTCGCAAATAAAATATCGATCTTGACTCGCATTCTATCGTTACTATGTTCCACAACTATATCCCTTTCGCAATATCTGAATTGACCTCGTCCATGTCTTGTTTGCACCTTTCTTACTATAAATGGAGTTAATTATGTAGTTTCAAACTTCAAGAATGTTTGATTCCCCTTGAAATATTTATTTTTATAGTGACACAATCAAGAAGAATACTTTCGTTTATGATTACGCGTTCGCTTCTTGCGATGCACATTGACTTCAATATGAGTAACAGTAGACTACGTGATATTTGATATTCTCCTATGTTACATTAAAACGACGCTAACAAGAAAGCATCTCTAACTTCAGATACCCTTTGACTTCCAATTTTTACTGTGAGAAAAGGTCTCGATGAAACCAAGAAAAGTCTAAGATGATGGGACCCATACGCTTCACTTAACCAATATCAAATACCTTTTATATTGAAAAGAAAGCATTCTTCCCCCATTTTCTTTCCTTATCTAAAGAAAGAAGTTAAAATTTCGAATACTGTTCATAAAGACTATATCAGATTTCAAATTTTTTCATTCAAAAGGTTCTATAACTCTCGAAATATTGTCATCTTATTTCTTCATTGTTATAGCAAACCATAAAGAAAACAATAAGTAAAAAAATATATTGCCTATTTCCCCAAAAACTACGCGAATGGTAACGAAAATACAGGATGTCCCAAGGGGTATGGGTGTTCGTGTAGTTTTTTTTAAGCGATACCTAGGGATGCAACAAACCCGAACATTTAGGATTTGATATTAGGAAGTTTGGATTCGAATTTAGGTTTGGATTTGACATCTGATATTTGGGTTTTGTTTGGATTTGTTATCTAATGTTTGGATTTGGATTTGGTTTTGATACCTAATGTTTGGATTTGATTTCCCTTTGGTTTCGAATAACCCAAACGGTTTGGATTTGGGAATATAATTTTTCAGTAGTGTAATTTTCTTAGTCCTGTAAAGTTTTTATCATTTGTTTACAACTTCAGGTATCAAACTAGATTGTATGTTCGCGTAGGCTATTAGAAAACTGTTTGAGTGGAGTGTTCTTTCATTGTATTCGGTACGTATATGTCTTAGCAGTTCTGTAGTGCCATAGGTTTCTAATGCATATTTATCTGTTAAACGGCTCTGATCAAATTGTTGGTCAGAGGAATATTAAATTCTATTCCATTCAAAGCTCTTTAGATATATGATACACTATCATTTTATCTCTTTTTAAGTATACGCATAGACTGCTAAAATTGTACACTATTAAAAACAAGAAATTTATGCATTTCAAAGTATCACTTATTCATATCAACCAATATTTAATTCTTATATACTGTGTTCACCTATTTTACATCGTTTTTGCTACGTTGTGTTATGGTTCTAAGAGTTATTGATTTACTTTCTTTTTGACAGTTTAGTCGCCCAAGACTACTCTCTGAAGAAACAACTAGTGCCCACGATGTGGGAGGGAATGAAGTAGGCTAGCCCCCACTTTTTGGACTTGCCTAGGAAATTTTTCTCCTAACTGCCTGGAAAATCTGGCAGACAGCTTGTTTTTCACTAAAGCCTAGCAGAAAATTAGCAGTTTTCACAAAGTCTGCGAGAAAGTGTGCTGTTTTTGGCGAAATCTCTCAATTTATCCGTGATTTTGGCTGAATTTTGCCTGACAATCTGTGATGGATTTCTCAACATGTGTCTGCAATAAAATTCAATAATGTTTGCCAAATCATCAGCCCCTTCCACTTTTCAAAAATATAGAAAGCCTTGGAAACAACACAAGTAATAATTGCAGTGGTTAATGTACTAGTGCATGTGATGATTAATTGTGGTATTTTAAAAGGACGATTTCAATATAGTGAAAGGATCTTGAGAATACTTACAATGGAAGGGTGTGAACTGTTGAGCGAATAGACTGAGTATA
>CAJNOP010000447.1:56506-114470 GCA_905250075.1 Rotaria sp. Silwood1
CCAAAAATATTCATATCCAAACGGACAATATCTTTACACGAGTACGAACTTTAACATATCAATGGGGTAAATCAACCAAAAGGTTTAACTTTTATTTCGACTAAGTTTTCAAAAACGAATGATATACCAACTCATGATTGGCAATCAATTATACAAGTGAGTTTAGATTAATACCAAAGTAAGAAGTGAACAAATTTTACTCGAGTCAAAGAATCGCTTGATTATTAATGTTTTCGAAATGAAGGATTCAAACTGGAAAAAATCAAAATCCAATGGTCCAGCTTTATTCTAAGAATTATTTATCTAAACACGTTATTTGTATTGTCATTCGTTTGAAGTACTGAAAGCCAACATCAGCGGCAAAAGCAGTGTCGCTCGATGTGAAAAGAAAAAGTTAATCAGCAAAGAGTTAATTTGCTCTGTTAGTGCAATAATTAAACTTTCAGTTCTTTTTTTTTCGTTCCATCTTTGAATTTCTATTTATTCTACTTTTGAATTTCTTGTTATTTATTCTGTGATTTTATTATTTATTTAAATTATTTTTCTTGTACTAAATTAATCATGATACAAATAAAAATTATTTCTTGTGCAAATAAAATCTGCATTTTTTTACTAATTTAATTTGAATTTCTTATTAACAAAGTTTGAATTTTTACAGACTTCAATTAAAAAAACTGATCATTATCGTATTGACCATCCAATATTGACAATGATCATTTTTATGCTTTTTTACTAATCATTTCATTTGTTTTACTGATGACAAATCATATTCTCGAAATTTTATTAGTTTTATTGGTTCTCTAATCCATCATTCGCACAGCTATATACGATACTAATACACAAAAAACAATGCATATCACAATATGTGCAAAATAATCACAACGATATATTTAAAACATACGTTGTTTTTTTCTGGTTGGAAAATTTACCTTTAAGAGCCTTTTGAGTTAAGAAACGACTTTTTACCAAAAAAGCTGCTCAATCGATTTTTTTTTGAATTCTGATTTTACATACATATTTCAAAAGTGTTCAAGTTAGCAAGTCTTTTGTTACTAAGAGCACTTCAGTAGCTCAAGTCGTCACTGAGATATTCAATTTTTAATTTGACACCATTTTCCTTCAACTGATGATGTTGATCTCACCTGTGTTAGTGTTTGACATGGGTCAATTTTTTAGTGACCAACCCGTGTTTTTTGTTGACCCGATCTGATCCGGTTGTACTATAACCCGACCCGAGGACAAGAATTTTTTTCAAGACATGACCCGATCCGAAGGCAATTATTTCCTGATTAATACAAGCAAAGCTTTAGCAAATATATCTTTTAGAATTAATTAGAATTTACTCATTTTAAACAAAAAACAATGTGTATTCTATTTTGACAAGTTGCGTTTTGTCTTGTCCAGCATTCTATTTAAAATTATTTTATTTTGTTTTATGTTCTTTTCTTTTCTTTTCCTTTTATTTTTTTTCTTCTCTTTTACTTGTTTTTCTTGATTGAACGTAGAAAACCAATATCATCAATTACATCCGAGAAATGTTTGATTGACGTTCGGAAATCACTTGCCCAGCCGCATTAAAGCTACGTTCCACGCTAGTCGATGTTGCTGGGACTGTGAAAATTTGGAATGCGAGTTTGGCCGAAGATGAAAAAAACCGGTCATTATCTTCCAAAATTCAAGTATATCAGATGTGTTTGTTTCACAATGGTCAAATTTAAGATATAGAGATACTTCATCTTGTTTACGTGATATTGGTGGATTATCTACATATCTTGCAACATAATCACGATTGTCATGATCATCATCACTGTCACTATGCGTAAGTGCTAATGATGCAACGGATTGAGTAATACCTTCTAATCTTTTTCTTAAATATTTTTGTGCTCGTGTTTATTCTTCTTTCGTTGTCTGTCGCAAAGTACGATAACTTGGATTCAGCATAGTAGCTGCAAAATGAATATCTTGTAATTCTATTTTTTGCTCCAGAATGGCACTACACTTTTTTTTTAAAAAACCTAGTATTGATGAGTCAACAGTTGTTATCTTTAGTTCATCTTTTCAATACCAAACAGAGGGAACCATCATAGGCAATGTAGGGTGATCCTTTGTTTGAAGATCGACGATTATCCGACGAAATGGCTCAAGAAACCAGAGGATATCCTATAAAATAATGCAGAGATTTCGAATATGAATAAATTTCTGTGACTAATCATACGAGTATCGAATACAATTTAATGGAATATAGTGCTTACCTTAAGTACTTTTCAGTCGATCGATGTAAGAAGATGAAGCATATTCGTTTCAGAGAGAATTGTAATCAGAATGTCATATGATCCATCAATGCTATTTAGCATCGCATGTAATGACAACCACGTTGTTTGATTTTCTTGAATAAGATATATACCACCTTTTTCTTGTATTTTTCTATTTAAGCCTGTCTTTCTGATATATCGAACCTTTTTTTTTTACATCCATTAATGGTTAAAACTACTATACGTAATGGACCGGTGCATTGTTCATCAAATTCACTGTTCAACTCACCCGAATCACTTTCGTCTGACTCTTTTCGTCTCTTTCTTTTTTTAGTAGTTTGGAGAGTATTATCAACGGTGGCTTTAGGCACTATATTTATATCGAAAAATTTAATACGTCTAAAAATTTTATCCTAGGATAGATTGTTGACATGTGAAGGTATCTAAAAGAATATTATGTATGCAATGAACGATACAATGAACGATTTGGTCTTGTGAAAGAACTGCTTTCAAATTTGATCCACGATCAATAACGAAAATTGCTGATTTTCGATACTGTTGAATATTAAATTCGTTCAGAATTGCGTGAATTGATTTGGATACATTCTCTGCCGATTTTTTCTGATATAGGAACTCACGACAACACAAATCAATTGTATTTATAACAGAATCTTCAACGAAAATAGCTGTCATACCTGTCAATATAAGATAGATATGCTTTATAACATAAGAAAAAAACCTTTTATACCCAGATGTGTGTGTTTTTTATACCGATCTGTCTAAAGATCTCGATTAAACGCCAGTTCACCACGTGCACCTGCAGCAGCTAAATGAGCTGCTACTTCTGATCGAGTAATGCCTACAAGAGTTTGAATACGTCTTTTGACTGTATTTGCACACGGCAAAATATTTTCTACTCTTACTTTTCCTACAGGTAATCGTGCGTATCGAGCACCAATATCTAACAAGAACTGAGACACAATTATAAAACATGGATCTTCAACACAGTGAAATGGACACATGCTAGTCACGCACCAGTTAGCAATAGAATCAATTAGTTCTGTACAATGTGTATCTGAAATATTTTTTTCTTGAATAACCTAACGAAAATAAATAATCCTGTCTGACTGTCTGCTGAAATTGGTGAGAAGAAATGAAAACATACTTCAGGAAGAGTTGATTGATTCACATCTTTGTTTGAACAGTTATGATCTGTAAGATTGTTGGTACCTGTACCCTTAGATTCGAAAGGAAACATGAACGTCATAAAGCAATCTTCACAACTTGCAAATCCATCAATAATTTTAAATTCATTAGTTTTCTCATTGATAATTTCAGCTAGTAAGCTGAACTTTGACCAGCGTGGACTTGACGACTTTTTGCGTTGTAATTCTTGATTACATATTTGTCAGGTTTAGTTCGAAGAAGTTTCTTAATATCACTTGAATTTATCATATAGATGACTTTTGATGAAAATTGAAGCAATACGAGTAACAAGTATAAAGTAAACGCACAAAACGAATTCAATATTATCAGGAGTGATAAAAAGAGTTTGAAATGGATGTATGCATCGATATTTATTTATACCTTATTTCTATTTAGCTCTATTTTTTTCTTATAGTACTTTAATATTGTCTCTTTGATAGTTCTCTAACAATTTTTTTCGATTCTGTCATTTTACGAGTATCATCATGGTTGAAAAATGTATTCGATCTTCTTTCTTTCCTTTCTAGTAGCATATATATGTACATATCAGCTGTGCTTAAAATTCTTTTTTTTCTCCTATAATATGTATCCGTATATATATCAGTCGATCACTTTTCTTTCTTTTGAGAAATTCAATTTGTCAGTTCCTTTGTTTTTATTTTATTGCGCATTTAAAAACATAAGAACATGTCCTTGACCTTTTCTCGGTTTTAATGTACGACTGATTTTGGGTAGTTAGGGCAACAATATCATCTGATAATACTTCAGTGTTTTTCTGCATTCATTTATATCATGTACGGAATTTAAGACTATCACATCACTAGATAATATATTATATACTTACTATAAATGCTCGTAAGATATCAATGAATGGAAAATAATGAAATAACACAAAAGATGATATTATACATGTTGCTTTATTGTATCTAATTGTTTGTTGTGATATGACAGAACTTATGAACAAAAAATTAACATGATTTTTATTTCTGAAAAATACATATCTGACCCGACTCGAGTCGAACACTGACTGGTGTCCACTGGGAAGCATATCTTTTTTGTTTGAGGTGACATAGAATCATAAAAATTTCAGGATAGGTACACATAGAGTTATCCTACCAAATACTCCCACCTCCAACTCTAGATATCGCTCTATGGTCGAGTGTGGGTGTTAGTCTTCTCTTGATCAACATCCACACTCATGCCTATACTC
The DNA here is from genome assembly GCA_905250075.1 of Rotaria sp. Silwood1. Lineage (NCBI taxonomy): Eukaryota > Metazoa > Rotifera > Eurotatoria > Philodinida > Philodinidae > Rotaria > Rotaria sp. Silwood1. The sequence goes on from CAJNOP010000447.1 coordinate 61,175, forward strand.
CACACCCACGCCACAGCCACACCTACACACGTCCTAACAGAAAGTTAACTTTCAACAAGTTATCGAAAAATTTATTTTTCTTGAGTCAGGACCAGTTTTATTTATAACATCAAAATAACTCAATTAGAAAGAAGATAACATAAACAAAAAGAATAGAAAATCTTTTTTTACCAGCTGTTCGATGCTTTTCTTAGTGATTAAAAAAATCTTCTGAGGATATCATTGAATCATTAGCATATTTAATAAGGATAACAACTATTTCTTTTTATCTAAATAGGCTGCTTGGCTTGGAATAGTAAATAATCGATGGCAGTGATACTTGAAGAAGAACTTGATCATAGACCAAGTGGACTTGTAATTGATCCGTCATGGATCGTTGATCGCTTGTTTTTCTTGTTTGTCCTGTGATGATGATGTTTTGAATTGAGGTATATCATCATCCGTTTTTGGTTCATAAGTATTTTTAACAATCATGGTCATAATCATAATAAAAATTCGTTGTACAATATTGATTTGATGAATAAATGTTTTAAGACGAGTAGTTAAATTTTTTTCATTTTTTTTAATTTGTATTCGATGTTTATCTATATTTTTCTCGAGATCATTATCAATATTCAGATATTTTGGATCGTAGTTTCGTCGAATTCGTTCATGATAATCAAAAATAATTTGAAAGCGACGATCATCATAGAAACAGGGTACTCGGATTAATAATTTTACAAGTGAACAAAATGTTAAATCAGATGCCGAAAATTGATTACCAACAAGATAATCATTCGTACGTAAATGATTTCCAATCTCCAAAAGAATTTCTTCTGTTTTTTCTCTTACTTGTTCTTCACGGATACGATGTACTCGCTATCGAGCAATTATAAAACAAGCGATGAATGGACTAATTAAATGTGAGTGAATATCATCTGGATTATTTGCCCATGAATACTTTTCACGAAGTACAAGTGACAATATATGTGGACTTTCTTTGAGTATTTGAACATAAGCAATACGACGTACATAAAGACCTAATGACGAATCAAGACGTAAACATGTATCAATCATTTGTTCACGTTGTTCACTTGATGATGGGAAAAGAGAAACAGACGATCGAGGATATTGAGTGTCTAAATAGACTAAAATTGGTGTTGAATCATATTGAAATTGATTATCATCTTTATTATTTGGATCTTCAAGCATCGGCATTAGCTTAGGCATTGTTTTGGGTGCTCGTTCTAAACCTTTCGTTTTTCCGAACGGATCATAATTGATCAGTTTATAAGGAATTTCTTTCAAATCCAACGCCCAACGAACTTTGTCACAGTAATGAGACCATGGTATCTGATAGAAACGAAGACGTTGTATCATCTTAAAAGAAACATTTGTTTCTAAAAAAAACAAGAGAAACTCTCGATAGATGAAGAAATATCAATCTGACAGTAGCATATCAATGTGAATCTGTCACAAGTAGGGTTATAATTAGAATTGGACTCGTTCGGTTAAAAGAATCTCGACCTGTTCCAAGTATGAACAAGGTTTCCATTAAAAACCTGAAGCAAGGTACAAATACGTACCTCGTATTTCCTTTGCAATATTATTTGCTGATACTTTATTCTAAATAATAAAATATCTCAAAGAATTATACCAAATAACTGATCTCTATATAAAAACAAGTTTATTACTATTCGTATTTTGTTATGAAAAATATTTTCATGTGCAAAAAACAATATAAAAACAAAGTGTATGCGTCACAGGCGAAGTTAATCTTACGAGATAATGTTTTCAACTAATAAATTGCTTGTGAATTTAAATTCAATGCATAAGGTAGAGTTCAGAGATATATGAATGGCCTGAAAATTTCAGCTCAAAAGAAAATTTTCTTTGTCAGTTATTGAAGTCTCACAAAACAGACAATTCTAGAATCTTCGGTGAAAAATGAGTAATTTGGGAGTCTTCAATAACCTTGGAAGAAAACATTGTTTTGAGCTGAAATTTTCCGAGCATTCTACTGACAAACAGACTTATTTATAGACAAAATCTCAGGTCGAAATATTGTGATTCGATTTGTTCGCATTTAGCATGCCCTAAGCTAAAATTCAAATAAAATTGTTATAATTCCTAATAGAGGGCCTAAAAGCACTTATCCTTTTCAGGTTTATTGTTTCTCACCAGAATTTACCTTATGCACGAAGTGTGAATTCAATAGCGATTTATTAGTTGAAAAATGTTCCCTCGCTAGTTTGTATTTATTTTTAGTTGAGCAAAAATTTACGAAATAATTTTCTTTTAACTCAAAATAAGTTCTAATGTTCGTTTGCATTAAGAAAACATAGCGAGTACCTACTTATTTTATTAGACAGAATATTCATCTACACTGATTCATGCTATGATGTAAATACCAACGACTTCTTCGAAAATATTTTATATATATATAAGCTAAAACATTTATCATTTGTTTTGAGAGATTGGAAAATAATTCAACCAAACTTAACAACATTACATATTTAGACTTTAGAAATCATCTATGAACTACGTAAAATTCAAAAATAAATAAACAGTGATAGAAAATACTATGCAAAAAGCATAAGTTAAAAGTCTCATTAGTTTTTTTTGGCCGAAGCTAGTAAAGAGAAGCTAAACGTCAATATAAAACAGTGGCGAACTCTACAACGTCCTAGATTTAACTAGCCTTGAATTAAAGCTAAATAGAACTTAATATAGATTATATAAGACTAGTTGTTTCGATTGAAATTCTTAGCTTAAACGTTCGCAAAGAACGATTCAAAATAGTATGAATAAGAAAAGAAGAAAAAGAAAAGTTTCATAAAATTAAAACCAAGACGTATCTTCGTCTCGACTTAAAACAGATAGATAAAAGAAAGTAATTGGAACATTTATGTAGTATTTCTGTAACCAATAAGCAAAGTACTTTTATTTACTTTGCAGAATACCATTAGAGTATTTTTTTTTATTCTTGGGAATTACAAAATCTAGTACTTTTTCGGACTCACAAGTATTTTAGGTAATTTACTTTCACTTGAGACATAAGCAAGGCGAACATAACATCACCTATGATCACTTCATATCTATTTGTTATTGGCTAACAAATAAAAATCAAGACTTGTTCGATAGAGACGAACAAACATGAACAATGAAATGTCCACTTTATATTGATATATATCTTATGAACTATAATATTGTCATTATAATAAGTGAATCAAATGCCATTTAGCACATGAACAGTTATGCAAATGTAATTCGATAATTAATTGCTGACGCACAAGATTTATTTGATAAGTTAATAACAGATTCTGGATATATATTTCAACGTATAGAAGTAACACAGTTAGATTCAAATAATGAAAAAGATGAATCTTTTATTTATTATTAAAGCACTTTCTTGTTTTTTTTTCATTTTAGTAACTATTCAAGACTTAAATAATCGTGCTGCGATGCCATCGTCATTTCGTTTACTTTATGAACAGGCTGAGCCAACATCAGCTCTTCAGTTATTTAATACTTATCGATTAGTGTGTGCTGAATTTAAAAAAATTAAACCAAATCATTTGATTTTTTAGAAATGATGGTCGAGATTCAATGAAACTTTTTTCATGTTCATCATGCACATCGATCTGGCAAACACGGACGATTTCGATTACCGGTATTAGGTAGAGAAAAGTTTCTATAATATTTTCATATTCAGAGAAGATTTAAACTGTATCAATAAGAATCTGTTTATTCTTCAACCTCAGCATCATCTCAAACTCGACTTATTCGAGAATCAACCGGAAAACAACAATATCGTAGTCTACAAGATCTTATTCATTTTCGTGGACAATGAATTCTAATAGCGCAGCTACACCAGAGTCACCATCAAATAGATATAATATCCAGCCATCACCAAATTTAAATATTCATTCACCAACGATTACTTGACGAACTTCACCATTATTATCACAATTTGAACCGAATCGTAGTCCTACACAATATCCTCTAATGAAACGAACAAATTGCTACATCATCAGCTAGTCCTCTACTATCATTACCAGTTCATATGGGTATGCCGACATTGATAACGATATCCGAAACTGATAATTTATCGCCACCACTGTCTAATTTTCTATTATTTGATATTTTATCAACGAACATACAGAAATTCAAATCACTCTAAGGTATTTCCTTACTCACTGGACCCTATCGATGGAATAGAGTTTCAGCCTAAAAAAGATTTCTCACTTGGGAATCTTCTCTTGTCAGTAATATTGTCATCAATCAAGAAGAAAGCAATAAGATCAAAGGATTACAGGACGCAGTATCTTATTAATATTCTACTAAATAACACAGTAAAACTAATGCTTTTCTTTATCAATAAACACAAAGATTAATGATATTGATTCTGTTGGCGAATGAGATTTTTCATAACAAAAGAAATATTCATCAATACGAATATTCAAAGCAATGACTATTTTAGAAAACTAAACAATGGAAAGACTGAAATAACTAAGTTTTCACATGTTAAGACATAATGGTGATTGAATTAAAAATTCTGTAAAAACAGGTAATCGAATCAATTAAGTATTTTGATACACGTGATATTGACAGTGATCGTAATATTTGTTTTTTTCTCAACTGTCTATCATTTTATTTTTCACTGGAATACAAAAAGAAACAAAAACATTTCTAGTTCTGACTTTTAAATATCTATTTACAAAAAAAAAAAAACAAAAATGGAAAAATAAACATGTTCATATTAAAAATGAGGTTAAAGAGTAATCAAATCATTACTTGACGAATTTAATACGTCTTCACTTTCATTATCATCAATCGAATTACTTCGAGATCTTTCAACATTTGGTGTACGTAGAGACGAAGTTAATGATCGAGATGGAATAACAATACAAGTCGCATCACCTGCATGTGGTGGTCCATTATTCGGTAAACGTAATGGTGCTGGTTCGACATCTGTTTCAGATAATGGTGGTAAATCTTCTTCCGATATTTTTCGTGTTATCAGAGCAAGGCATCTATACAAAAAAGATGCTGTTAGAGGCAATCCATATGACATTAAAATATGAAACATGATGTAACTCCTGTTACTAATTACATGAAGATTGTTTTATTTAATTTATTTTAAGTTACATTTCTTCATCATCCTTTTACTTAATTCTCTAGAGATGCAATAAGGAAGTAGTTGGTATATAATAACGAGATGTTACTCATATACAATATGTGATCATATATCAATGTTTGTTGCGTGGTGAAGATGTTGACAAAGTATCTGTCACGGTAGATTCTAATTTTTAGAATATTCATGTTATTATGCACAATATACAGAGATGAAATGTATATATGTGTGGTTAAGTTGGATCATGTCATTCATCTTGTTACTGTTAACTATTCGGATATGCTTTATTGAGTAGCTTGAATATTAGATTTGATGACTAGTCTTATCAGTTAGTTGTTTTCATTATCTTTTCAGACGCAATCCAACTCTAAAGATATACGCTTCATTTAATATTGACCATTAAAAAATCTAAATATTTCTTTCAAAGAAAATTGCAATAGTTGCTATTATTCATTTCATAAAACTTTATATGCAAAAAAGTGTATTCTTAGACTAACATGATGTTACAAATCATAAAGTAAAAACCAAAATGCTTCGTACGGGATTATCAGACGGTACAGCAGAGTTTTTTAATTCTATAATTTCTTTTAAACTCAGTTTTTACTCTAAAGACCTTGTTTAGTGATAATTCGCAAAACAAATTTTCTCACATAAATTAAGAAAAATGTTAGATTCATATCATTAAGACCGAATGTTCCTTCTAAAAGATATTCTGTATCTCTATAAGAAAAAAGTTCTTTTTTCTTTCTAATTGTAATATGATCCTACTGAGTATTCAGAATCTCTATTTTTTATCATCATCAAAAAAAAAGACTATGCTCGGCTTTTAAGGGTTAATATCAATTTTCTACATGGATTTCTCAAGTTGCTGCATTAAATTTTCGTGAAATTTTTCTCATAGTCATTTTAGTTGAACTGCCTGGAAATTGGATCTTCGACTTCAGCATCGATAAGTCTCACAGTCAAGATCATGATAAATCTGATGAATTCCATCTAATGGTGTGAATTTAACAGTGTTTTTATTTTAACACTACTCTTAAATCGTGTTTCACCAAATAGTCATTGTGTTTTTTTTGCTTAGATATCAATCAAATACATACAAATTTAAAATTGTCGGAATAATACAAAGTCCAGCACCAAGAAGGAATGTTAAATTTCGATAATTAAGTACTGTACGTGCATAGACCCAAGTAAAAAATGTCGTACCAAATGTTGTCATAATTGTGTTAATTTCTGTTACAAATGTAAATGCATTTGAACGTTCATATGGTTCTAACCATTTAGTCATCATTGACATTGTTAATGAACCTTGATAACCTGAAAAAGCACTTACTAATAATCCAGCATATAATTCCCAATCATGACGTGCAAATGCTAACCATAAAGATGAGGCAAAAAAGAACATATGACTTATTAAACAAATAACAGCATCATTTGCACCAGCATGTGTTAATGCTTGCATACCAAGTATACTTAATATAGCATAAGATATAGCTGCTAATGCTGAATAATTTCCAATATCTTTTGATGTCCAACAAAATGGTGCATTGAGAAGAAACCATAGAAATGGTGCAAATGTTGATGATGCTAATGTATAAAAAATATTTGAAAATAATGTTAATAGAAGACTTGTCGATTTTTTTGATGTTCGTCGTTCATTAAAATGAAATACTGTACAAACTTGAAAAAAATCCGTACATCTATCTGTAGATAATTCTTTAAATTCATTATCATTTGTTGATATTAATAAAGGTGTTCGTTCATTAAGATTCGAATTAGTTGATTTAAAAATAAAAATAACAATTAATATTGATAACAATTCTAATCCTAAACCTATCCAACATAGATCTGTAAAACCACGCCAATCTATATAATAACCAATAGCAAATGTTCCAATAGCTGATATACCTGTTTGTAATGCACCAAGACGTACAGAACGTGATGATAAATCATCTTCATTTGTAGTTTCAGTTATAATTAATGTTAATACAAAACCTTAATGTACAAATAAATAAATTTAAAAAAAAATCTAAAAAAATAATTTTCATTTTATATATTCATACTTAGAATACCACTAGATCCTGATAGACCTATAATAACAGCAGCTATATACCACCAATAATCAGGTAAATGAAAATAAATAATTGCTAACCATATTATAAATTGAATAAGTGTACCAATCATTGATAATATAAGAACAAAACGTTGACCTAATTTAGGTGTATATAAACCAAGTATATATGTCATTATAATTAATGGACAACTACTAAATAAATTAGTCCAAAAAAATAAATCAGCTGATTGTTGTTGTGCCCATGCTTGAGCATCACTGTCGAGTGAAATATCACTTTCAATACATTGTTTAGTATCATCATTAAATTTTTTTAAAAAATTATATGTAATTATTGAATTCATAGTAGAAAAATTATGTGTACTATTTGGTTGTGTTGGATAAATTTCAAGATAATATGCATAAACGTATTGTCCAATTGTTGAAATTATACATGTACATAGTGTTTGAAGAGATAATATAGCTCCTATTGTATAAGAACTTATATCTGTCATCATAGATTTTATTTAGATTCGGAATATTGTAAAAAGTAATTGTTTTCATATGTCACGCGCATATTAATCAAAAAATATTCGTTTTTCTTTGAGAAATAGCAAAAAAAAACATACCTACACAGGCGACTATCATATGATTAACGCGAGAACGGCAAAAAAAAAGCAACGGATCATTTATTCAGCCAATAACTTTTATTTGTTGTCCTATCGTAACTTGTCACTACTAGACAATACTACTATCTATCTAGTAGTATGAACAAATGTTATTATAGCAGTCATACATATTTGTACAAATGTAAAAGAAAAAAATGCAATAAGAACAATTTTTAGTTTCTTAGCCGATTGTTCACATCGAAATGATTGAAAAAAATATGTATCATAACAAAAATCTGATGCAAGATTGAGAGATGAAAATATTAATGAAGCTATGATAATAAGACATACAGCAATATGAATAAATTTAAAACGTTGTAAAGAACATGTTTGTTTTTTAGGATGACTCATAAATAAAATAAGATATATTCCTAATGCTACACATAATACACCTGCCCAAAAACCAGTAAATGAATACGATTCATTCATACTAATTAAAAGAATATCACAAACAATAGATGCTAAACCAATAAGGATATGAATAATACCAGTTATAAGTAAATATTGTAAAAGGATTGATGATAAAACAATAGATGCATGAGACAATGGTCTTTCTTGATATTCAATTCGTGTATCGGGAATAACATAAATAGATGGTGGTGGAGTTACTGAATAAGCAGGTGGTGGTCCATAAAAATCATCATTATAGGACATGGCCCAATTCGTAGCCATTATGCTGATTTAATATATTCTAGAAATCGAATAGTAACCGAGCGTAGCGATGCAATAAAATGACGCAAAATTTACATCAAGTTCATTATACAAGAGGGTGCGTGAAATATAGAAGTGTGAGACAAGGAGAAACGAAAAAAAGAAAAAAAAAGCGGAAGGTCAAATAATTGAAGGTTATCGTGCAACATATATGATTTGAGCACGTCAAAAGGATCATTATGATGAAAATATATACACAGTTTAAGGACAAAAGTTTATTGACCATTATTTTAGTCTAAATATCAAATTGAATATTTGTTTTCAAGCAAATGATGATTTATTGATATTCATGTCAGACTTTTGAACTATTACAATAAAATAAATAGTTTCAAATTTTTAGATAATTATTTCATATTTATTTTTTGATCACTGAACTTTAAAATTGTTTGTTTTGTTTTTGAAATAAATATTGAGTTGATCTAATTATGAATTATCATCAAAATTGGATGCACAAGAATGACATTGCGTAGACGAAGTTCAGAAATGAGGAGGTGTGACACGCTTCACATAAGTATTGCTGAATTAGAATAATTAAAATACGTTTGATTTCTATTGCAAAAAAAAAAACGAATATTTCGAACTTTTAATTTTGTTCTTGACTATAGAATTTTTTTTATCATTTAGCGATTGAATGCTTATAGATGAATAATATACTTATATGTCTGAATTATATAGCATAATATTCTTGTACTTTTGTTGACAAGTAGCAATAAAAAACATTTTTTTCGCTAAATTTAAATATTCAATAATTAGAGAATGAAGAAAAGATATAGAAATATGAACTTTTACACAAGTATTTGTTTTATTTTATACATAAAAGGTCAATATTCAAATATTATTATGAATTCTACTCTATTGATTTGTCAATGTTTAAATACCAACTTCATTTTGATTCTCTTACATATACATATATGAGATTCATGGGTATAATTATTACAGGAAGCCTTTTTAATTGAACCAGTGACACAGAACTCACAGCTCTGTAAAAAAAAGAAGTATTAAGCTAGATTGAAATTCTTATAAATGATAGATCTTAAGACCATTATGTAACGAATATGTTTGTTTAGTATATGTCTAGACATGAATAATGAGTAGGACGATCGGTAATAACTACTATTTGATTGAATACGTCTTGCAAAATAAATCGACCTTGATTATTAAATCGTTACATTTCATAATAAGAAAAATACTGAATGACAATATTCCATGAAAGGTAAATGTGATTATAATAACATTTATAGACAATGGACTGATCTACGGAACAATCGAAAAAAAAATCATTTATAATAGAAAAACCTAGAATAGTTTAGTTCTTGGAGTCTTCATTCTTGAGATATTGAAAATTCAATGAATAATTCAATAACGTATGAGTTTCAACTTTTAATTTTGCACCAACAAAGTTCTTAATGAGATTAGTTCATTGAGCAAGTTGTAATTTTTCTAATATCTCCTATCTTGAGATATAGGATATTCGAAATTCTTCCATGTCTAAAGTATGTTTTGTTCATATATTTACATTTTCAGAAAGGAAATACTAATTAGTTGCATAATCAATTAATCTTATTAAGAGTCTTATTCATGCGTCAAAAATATATTGAACAACTGAAGAGGTTTCTTCATGATTAACATAATATGATATTTCGAACTTTCTATTACGACCGAAGTTTAGTACTGAGTCATTATTGAAAGTAAAATAGACAGCGAGTGTATCATTATCAAGTGCATGAGTAGATTTAAATAAGATAATTGATGAATGTATCTATCAAACATTTTGTCTATATTACGGTTGGTAATAATAGCGATCGTTAATCAAACATTATTACGACTTTGAAAAGTAGTATTAAGTATATCATTATAATCGGGTTGATCATAAATAAAAATGAACTACCGTTCAGTTATGATATTATACATAAAAGTCAAGTGATATCAACTTTTAAGAGATAGAATTCAAATTTGTTTGTAGTCAATACCGAACAAATCAAAACAATAATTATTATTATATGGTATACAGATTGACTAATTAAATCGCGATGTGCATATGTATATCATTCGAAAAAAATGAAAATAAGCCCTTTGATGTATACTCAATAACATCTTTTCTAATGACACGACATGTATTTCGTTCACTATAATTAACAATAATTTACTTAGTACTATTATAATTATTAATGAGAAAGTTCAAGAACTGACAAAATTTAATTATTCATCGTTTTTAACAATGAATTTTAAAACATCAAATTACATATCAATGTCCATAGAAGACGTTCACGAAAATGGGAGAGATAAGACTTCACCAAGGTTAGACGTGCCGAGTCAAGATATTTTTTTCCATTTCGTGGTTTTTAGTTTGTTTCTGTAAAGAACATCGCCAATAAGAACAGTACAATAAATTCTTCTCTTTTATATAAAGCCTCGCGAGATAATAATAAAGCATTATTTTAGGTGAACTCACTCTTTAGATGGTATTATTCTTGTCACTATAATGATTTGAGGTTCATTTTATAAACATCATTTAGTAGATGTCTTGATAGTAATTTACATCAAAAAGATGTAGTTTCAGCAGAATTTTCACGATCGACTCTTAGTTTGATACTAATAGAATTAATTCTTTATTTATCGATATAAATGTCGTCTAATCTTGATTCTAATCACGAAATTATTTGAAAAAGTTCTTAGTGTGATTCCTATAGGACTGCAATATGAAACACGATATAGCCATTGTTGCTAATCACAGACAGAGAATGTTTTATTCTATCCATTTTGGAACACATCTGTTCGTCATCTTGTAGATGTTATTGATATACAATCTTTAATCGTATATTAACAATGTTTGTCACGTCGGTGAAAATTGAACAACAATCATCAAACTGTTTCGAAATGTACAAAATAGTGATTGTACAGAATATTATTTTTGTCATCTGCGCAATAGATTATGCATATATATAGAAAAAAAAATGTCAAGATATAGTTTCTTTATAAATAATCAAACTGTTTACAAAAAAAACAACAAAAGACTAGAATCGAACAGAACGAATAACATGTGATGAAAATCGTTGTCGATTAGTATCATTAAAAGGTGTCAATGTTGAATGAATTTGTGGTAATACAAGTGTGATTGGAAGTATATCCGGCATAATTGTATGATGAAGAACAAGTGTACTTAAATTATCAAATGTTTTTGAAGAGCCCTAAAATATAAAATCAAAACGAAAAGAAAAAATCTCATTTAAATCAAAGAAGTGAGAATTTTTTCTTTTTTTTTTTTTTTCGTTTTAAAACAAACCTTTAATCGATAACCATCATTATCAATTGTTCGTTCAATAAGATAATGTTCAATCGATGATAAATTTGTTTTTATTGATATAACAAATGGATATTCTACATAAGTATAACTATGTCGAATAATAAATGAACCAATTGGTTTAGTATTATCATTTAAATATTCTTCACATATATGTCTTGGTAAACCTTCTTGATACCAAGCAGCAGCTGTTAATAAATCTTGATCATTATTAATATGAGTTTGATGATGTATTTGTTCAGGTTCATCAACAGACATTGAAATAATTGATTGAGAATCAGAATGTATTTGTTGATTAATTTTTAAACGTAATTTATCAATTTGTTCATCTAAATTCCATACACTTTCATAAATTTCTGTTTCATGTTGAATATTATTAATATTTGTTTTTGATGATGATAATGATATTAATGATGCTAAACTTTTATGTTTAGATAATTTTTCTTTAAAATATTTTGCTAGACCATTACGACGATTTGATGATGAATGATCAGTTTGAGATAAACTTAAACGTGAACCATAACCGGATGATGTAGATAATGATATGGATGATGATGATGTATTACGATCAAACCGAAATGAATCGGTCGTTTGAAAACCATCTATATGTTGCATACAATCTAGAATATACATTTATATATATATATATATAGGCATATATATTACAGTAAACGAAATCGTATTATGCGTAAACTAACCTTGTGCAAAATATATTCAATATCAAGCAGACTAATCAAAAGATAAAAGTTGCCTCTTTTATATGTTCGAGAGCATCTGTTTAATCAAAATAGGTTTGTCACCAATGTATGAACCGCAAGAGAAAAAGAGAATGATAATTCAATTGAACTCCAACTGTTATTATCAGAAGAAGAGAATCGTTTCCATTCTCTCTCTCTCCTCCTCTCTTTCTTTCTTTCTTCCTTATCACGAAAAGAAGAAAAACATCGTTTTAATACATAGGCTCAAATAAGATAGCATAAAAAAAACGGGTTCATCAAATGGTTCGATTGTCTTTTTCTATACATATATACATGCACGCGTACATATACGCATACATTGATTGATCGATCGATCGATCGTGTCATGCTTGAAAGAATGTCTTTCATTCTTTGCCCTTGATTTTTTTTTCTCAGTAATGGTCGATTGATATATGATAAGCAGATAGAGCGCCTTACATGTACACGAAAAAAAAAAGATCGATAGACATCTGTTCAATTTTCGAAAGCGTTTAGCTAACAAAGTGAATAAAAAAAAAAAAGGGATTCTCTTTGTACTATTGTTTTTATTCCAAAACTTAAGTCAATACAGGAAATATGTAGACAGACGTGCCTAGAGCAATTATTGATGTATTTTTCCACTTGTCTCGTTCTATCTTATTTTCTTTCGTCGTTTAATGAGTTCTGTTCTAATGTTGACCGACATTGAGATAGACAGACAGAAAGAGAGAGAGAGAGAGAAAGAAAAACCTGTTCATGACGACGGAACTGGGCGGACAGATTGTTGTTTTGAAAAATCAAATGATGATAATTTGCGTGTGTATATTGAATCGATTGAAGATGAAGGAACGGAAGCAATGACACACGCACATCATCAGATGCGTCAAATGATGGCTATCAAACATCCGTTTATTTGTTAGTTCGATTGTGTGATTCGTTATTTTTAATGTATTGATTAGAAAATCAATTATTATCAAATGTGAACAAAAAATTTCATTTGATTTTTGTTGACTAACCTTTATTTAATAGTAATCAATATTTTGAGCTCTTTTCGAACCTACGTTCAGAAGTTATAAGCAAATCTTTGAAAAGCTTTTTAAAAAAAGTTTGAATTTTAGTGATGTTTATCGTTACTTTCGTAAAAGTATTGATTTTGTTTAATCCCATCTTTTTTTTCTTTAACTGCATTATGTTTCAAATTTGTTTTGGAACAGTACCTTGATAGTAGACTTTTTTCTCTGTAATAATATCCCTTAAAGCATATATCCTCTAGAAAGTCAACTGAGTCTTGCAATGTTTTATAGAGAACGGATTATAAGAATATTCTTTTGTAGGGCAATATTTGCTCTTTTTTATTTATTCATGTAAAATAAATGTTAATTTTATTTTAGGTATTTTATTAAGTACCGTATATTGTCTAAACTTTATTTTCAGGCCTTGTAAAGATATGTTCATAACTCTTGTCTAATGAATTGTACATAATTTCGAAAAGAACACATAATTTTAGTTCTAAGCAAAGGTTTTTAAACACTTTCTGCTGACTCTCTTAATCGATCGAAAAATGAGGTTTTGAAAACATTTTTTCAAGATATTTATTTAAAATTGAATATCATGATGAGAGATATCCACGAACTGAGAACTAACATTTTTTTTCAATTTTCTCCATAGTTTTATGATTGTTGCGAATGAAAGAAGCACATCATCCTTTATATATTTTTCTTCTCGCATTCATATTCTTCAAGGAGTTTTTGAGCATGAATGTGTGGATATGATTACACGAGGTATTATCACAGAATGATTATTCGTTTATCAATTCAAATTTGATGTAGTTGTCCAATACATGCGTGCAGCTAGCTGAAAAAGTAGTCGAAGTAATCTTTTTTATATATTTCTCGAGTTCTATGATTCTCTACTGTATTTTCTATATGAATTCATAATCAAGATCATTGCGCACACGAGTCTTTTGTTCTTTCCGATGTCAACGACTGTTTATTTTTTTTTGCTCAAACAATACACATTAATGGGAAAAAAATGGACGGACAAACTATTTACGAGAACCATAAAATATAGTAGACACAAGACTGAGTTTCTCAAAAAGATATGAGACCATTGCTTTCATAATTTGGATTGACAAAGTTCATAGAACAATATCTTGATTATCTGCTGTTTGTCTATGTGAATAAGTGCCGTAATCTACCTATTTATGATGTTAATCAAATATACTTGGTTCTGACTATCACGATGAAAGAAATAACATCATGCGACAAAGTCATCTATATAAAAAATTTCATTAACATAAATACAGGAAGTCTCAAAAGTTTTCAGGAAAACTTTACGTTAATATCTGTTACATAACTCACGCAATTTAATTGCTTTTTGTTTTTTAAAACAATATGATAGTATATTCTTTTAAGTTTTATTTTATATAATTTTGTTTACAACGAATGTTCACAATGAATACCATCAACTGAAAATATCTAAAACCATTATTTTCAAAATCTTTCAGAAAATACTGCAGAAAGTTGATTTTCGAATAAACTTATTGTTGTTACCGGTTCCTATTTTGCATGAAGCAGGTTGTTGCAACAACTCAAACACTTGATATTGGTACATTTTTACAAGCATCATAAATGTTATCGATTTTCTTTTCTGTAATTTTTGAAATATCTTTCAGATTGCTATCTATTTACTACTATACTGATTTCACAAAAGTATTTCTAAGTCAATCTATGACTCACTTAAGTATGTCAAATTTCACATGCATTTTTCTTTTCACTCTGATAGATGACTTAAATTTAGTCATTAACATAACAATATCTATTTTAATGCTTATAAACACATATAGTGACTTGAAATTATATCATTCGCTAATATTGTTTAAGAGATATTTACATAATCATTCTTCGCTGATTTTTGAGATGCAATATAAGTAAAATATCTTATAATTTTGTCATTTTTCAGAGAAAATCCTATATTTTTATTAAGTCTTAATCTAAGGTCAGATTATTTCTTTCATGATAATGTATTCAAAATGGATTGAATAAGTCTCTTTAGACAAAATCGATAAAATTATTATTTCTTTCGAATATAACGTATAACAGTGTCTCTCGCATTGGAGAAGTATTATTATGTTACTTTTGACAAACATTACTAAACATATTTATTCACATACTACTCTCTTTAGAATTCTTATTTCTTTTTTCTTTTTGTCTAAACTACTTCCAAATGTGACGGCATTATTGCGTTTTAGTAAAGAAAAAAAAAAAAAACTCTTTTTCTCATCTTCTCTTCTATTTCTAGACGTTTTACACGACACCGTTATGAGTTGAATACTTTTTTTTAGAAGTACACCGTTGTTGTTAACGATGCTGCTAACCGTATGCATAGCATAAAATTCATTTCTTTTTCTTTCTCATCGAGGAGAAGTATATAAAGTCTGACTAGTTGATTCCATTTCTTTTTCTTTTTTTCTTTTTTGATATAATATATTTGCTCGATTTTTTAATCACAAGAAACAAACGTATGGCGAATACTTTAACAAATGCTCAGCGTCGAGAGTTAAAAGATGCTTTTGATGTATTTGATACAGGTATAATACATAATTATGAATAATAGTAATTTATTCTGTTTTTCTTTTAAATAGATGGCTCAGGCAAAATATCACATCGAGAATTAGGTAATATATTCAAAGCATTAAATGTTAGAGTCGATGATAATCAATTAAAACACCTAGTCAATGAAATGGATACAAATGGAAGTGGTATGTATGAATAAATGTTTTTAATCGTTAAAAAAAAAGAATATATTTTGAAATAGGTCAAATTGAATTCGATGAATTTTGTCGAGTAATGGCTGAAACATATTTTAAAAGCTATTCTCAAGATGAATTACATGTGGCTTTTCGTCAATTTGATCAAGATGGTTCAGGTTATATACAAGCTCAAGAATTAGAAAGTATCATGCAAAAAATGGGTCGACGTTATAATAAAGATGAAATTGATGCAATGGTTAGATCATTAGATAAAAGTGGCGATGGAAAAATAGGATTTGATGAATTTGTTCAATTATTTAAATAGATTTTAAAATGTCTTTTTGTATCATAATATAAATGGACAATTATGTTTCACCGAAAATTAACGGACAGAATCAAAACTATTCAATCATCGAGTGTTGAAAAACATAAAACTGTAGTTTCTGTGTGTCTTTGTCTATAAAGAAATAAATTGATTTATAATATAGTACAAAAGAAATTATTTACTTGATTGTGAACGATGTTTAGAGGTAATGAATGGTATATACTGACGAAAATTACCATTACGCACTATAAGTATCAATGGATTCCATCTAAATAATGAAAGACATTATATATAAAAGAAAAATAGGAGATTTATGTTTATTTTGAATAGCATACATGAAACTTGTTTTAGCAAATAAAGCTGGTATTGTGTCCATGATAGGTGAAATATGGTTTGCATCAAAAAAAGCTCGTATAACAACGAGAATTGCATATGGTGTCCAAGCAATGAGAAATCCTCCTTAATAATTAATATTTAGTGTTTTTTTGCCATAGATGAAAAAACGCAAAAGAATCCAAAACATCAGCATTGCTACCATTCTATTCTGGTGACTTTTCATTATTAAATCGACATTTTTTCTTTCTGTGTTTTTTTCATAAGCTCATTTTATGGATTAGCACTAATAATCGACTCAGAAATTTCTAAAAATAGTTTATGATTGACGTGAACTGAACTACTCAGAATGAGTATTACAGTCACCGAAATGACCAAAAAAATGGTATCGTATACTGTCGTTTCATAAAGTTTGTTGTGCTAAATTCACGTTTGATAGGCACAGTATTTCGACCATATTCTATCCTGCTATATATAATTGAAAATAATCATCAAACGATCTGAAAATCAAGTAGCCGACTGTCTACAATCGTCATACTGCATCTACCAAGAGACGTAATCTTTTTTTTTCTTTTCAGTCTCAATCAAAAAAAATATTCAAATCAAGTACTGAACTCTATAAAAATTCTACTATCCAAGAAAATATAAGTTCATTATCTATTACTGTCTATAAGTTTGAAACATCTTGCTGTTATATTGTTATTCTTTCAATTATTCTTATCCTTATTCATCGATTTTCACAATCAGAAACGACCGAATTTAGTTGTTCTAATTTCTATCTAAGATTCGACCAGATCGGAATGAATTTTGCATATGTCTATTAAAGAGTCAAACATATTCTTACCGATGACCAAACTGATTGTATGTAGAACACGACGTTCGATGAGTAGTCGACGTCGAACAGAAGATTGATTAAGTTTGGTTGTAAACCAACGTCGACGATTTCGAATCTTGATAAGAAATACATATTTTTTTTTCTTTTTTTTTTGTTCAAATAGAGAATTGCTTACTAATAGATATATTTTTATATTTGTTATTAATATTATCATAACTGGTATAAAATAAACAAAAATAAGAACAGTTATATTATAACTGATTACATTGAATGTTCTTTCTGTCCATTTGATGCTACATGAAACTCCTACACCCTAAATTTAATTCAATCATACACTAATCAATTTCGAGAATACTACTATAATCAAACCTCATAATCATACGAAGACCATCCTAATAATGGCATTATTGTCCAAAATAGAGATAATATATAAACACATCCAATGGATGTATAAGTTCGTTGAATTATGCCACTTGGTTCTTGGAAAGATCTAGTCATGATACTGTATCTAATGAAGATTAAAAAAAAATGTAATTCTTCTATTCTAATTGAGTTTTATTTTACCTATCAATTGAAATTAAACAAAGCATGTACATATTTGAACAGCCCACAAAATAAGTAATAATAGCTTCGAATACACAACCAATATATGTGAAAATCCATCTGTAGAAAATATTATTAATATTCTATTGTTTTTTCTTTTTAAGAATACTCTAACCTGCAATAAATAAGTGACAAAGCTGGAAATGGTATTTCGAAAAATGCTCCAATAAAATCACCCAATAATAGGCCACCAATAAGTATATTTGTAGATAATTGACGTAATATATTATTTCGTATTAATGTATAAAGTAGTGAACCATTTAAAATCGTACCCATTACCCAAAGAAGAATCAAATAATATCCAAAAAGTCGAAGTATGTGACAAGATTCAATTTGTTTTAATTGCGAAATAT
The DNA here is from genome assembly GCA_905250075.1 of Rotaria sp. Silwood1. Classification (NCBI taxonomy): domain Eukaryota; kingdom Metazoa; phylum Rotifera; class Eurotatoria; order Philodinida; family Philodinidae; genus Rotaria; species Rotaria sp. Silwood1. The sequence goes on from CAJNOP010000447.1 coordinate 79,937, forward strand.
TAGTGAAAACAGATATAGATAAATTCATTGATATAAAGGAAACATTGTTTTGCATAATGATCTGTGAAAAGAAAAGATATGCAGATGTTTACACGTATAGTTTTTCTCGTTCTGTAGGTACGGAAAAGAAAGAAGTTAGATTTAAATTGAAATAACCTAATAAATGTTAGAGTGACAAAGAAACTATCTATAGAAGCTTCTCTTTACGATTAGATTATGTTAATTTTTTCTATATTAAGAAAATTTTGTCTTCTGTCAAGACAGGCTTAATGTCACTCTATTGTGTATTTTATTTTCTGCTCATATTTGCTTCCCTTGTGTATTATTTTGACTATCATTGTAACAAGTGTTTTCAATTTAGCATAGAAAAAATTTTTCTTTTTCACATTTTATAGAATCAAGTATAAAAATGTCCGAGAGATGTTGCAAAATTGATATTAATTATTAAAGATGAAAATACAGTTTCGTTGAAGATTTTTCTGAACTGTTTTTGTGTTTACAATTAATTATCATCTTTTATTCTAATATGTCAATTCAAGAAAACTGATCTTCTTATAATTGTTAGTATGTACTCTAACTAAATGAAAAAAAAAACAAATGTCAAATTTTTAAACAATTTTTCGAAGCATAACATAGGAGTATAAATTAATCTATTTTGCTAGTTTTTTATCGAGTAAAGGAGCATCAGATTTGCAGCTTTTTATTTATTTACGATTGTCTTTATAAAGAATTCTCTGAAATTATTGATTAATATTTCGTTTGTCTGTGTTAGTATCACTTATTGTCTATACGAAATAAAGTTTTGAAGCATGCTCTTTTTCTTCATTACAAAGAATAAAAACTCTCCTCTCATTCCATCATTGTATATTTGCTCATGTTTATGCACGAAAAGTTTCTTTTTTAAGTAATTAACATATTTCTTGACAAATTTCCATTTCATTAAATGGATTCACCGATGTAAAATTTATACAAAGGAGCAATCCATTTAAGACTTTTTATCGAACTACCTGTATATATAGCTCTAAACCACTTCTTTTGATTATAAAAAGAAGCTACATTATCTGTTACTTACAAGAGATTGTTCTCAACCTGTCTGACAACGTTCGACTTCATATTTTGGGTACACGCACGTTATGATAAGACTAAGAAGATACTGGAAGAAACCGAATTCATGATCTACTTAAGTCGAAATCCGATCAGCAGTTATATTAAAAAAAGTCATTTCTGTACTCTCGTTTTTTTTATATAGATTCTTTATTTTATATGTCTTTCAAGTTCCAAAACATTCAATGCAAAATTTTCTTTGAATCTCAAGAGATAGACGTCTTAAGTCAAAAACAGGCTAAAATAGGGTTTGGAGAGTTTCTCCTTTTTTTCTCATACAAATAGACAAGTGCAAAAGCAAGTGGACTATTAGAAGGGTTATTCAATCTGAAAGGGATCGAATCAGAGAACAAATTGGCATCAAGGCTAAGAAATAAAACAAAAAACAAGTGCAGTTTGAGATGTAATAAGTGGACATGATAAATGAAAAAGGCTTCTACACTGTTGGAATAGTCTTTGAATCTAGGAAAACAGCAGGACACAGAAAACACACTTTGCTAGGCTGAAGAGATGGAGAAAAAAGAGAAGGATATAACGAACATTTTTTCTAAGTGTACCAAAAAAACGGACAGGTCATAATACTTCTTAATACGAATAAAACTTAAAAAGATTCCACCGGCACCATGTGGTCTCCATGCAAAAAAAGACGTAGTTTTGTACGTCATCTTTTCTATTATTGCTGTTCTACGTCTATATCAACTTATTAAATCTATATCTCATGATGTAGAGAATCTTTTGAGCTAAATCTTTTTGAATTTAAAGCATATAAAATGAAGAACCTATGTTAAAAATTTCAAGCTTGAACAATGAAAAATAAAAATGAAAAGATTTCAGCAAAAATGAGAGCGGAAAAATGATGTTCTTCAATCTAACTGTTGAGCTGATCTCGGTTTAGGTGCACTATAGAAGCAAATCCTTTTACGAGTTTCTTAGTCTCGTCATGACCTACTTGTAGTCAAATTTGAGGTCAAACGATGTTCAACAATTGTATATATTCACTGGTTCATTTCACATATTTTGTCTAGCTAGTAATCATACAGAAAAAATATTTCATATTTTTTTTATTTTTCTATGAACTGTTTTGCCAACAATTTTATATATTCATGTAAAAAATCTCTAGGTTACTAAAATTTAATATTTTTCTACGACTTTATAATGATTCAGTAGGATAGACGGCATCTAATTACCACTAAAGGCTGCTGTATTTTAAAGAGCATAATAAATCGATCTTTTAATAGCTTCATTTTAATTTCACTCATTTATCGCATGTTGTCAAGGGAAGCTTCAGGGCAAATCTTCTCAGAAAGACTAATATATAAAGAAATTATATCTTGCAGAAATTTTATGAATATTAATGGCATGACTGTAAAGCTAATCAAATGGTTTCTGATTTTTATTATCATAATACGTAATGCAGCTTGTTCTATTTTTTGATTATAATAGCAAGAATGAATATTGATTAGAATTTACAAACTTTTTTCAGTACAGATTCGAAGAATTATGAGGAAGATAGAATATATCTATTCATTAAACAATAATGCAACAGATTTCTGACAATGTCTGACTAGTTAAAGATTGACTTATATTTCACCATAAAGTTAAGAAATATTTTCTGGACATATTGATGCACATGAATAGATGTGAAGATATTTTGTTGAAGGTTTTCTCAAGATAAGTTATCAAAATGCTCTTCGTTGTCGTTTGACCTGTAAGAACATAATCTATTACGATGAGCTTATTTTTTGATAAAGTTCTTGCACTATAAAGCATCTGTTAGACTATAAAGAATATTAGTTAATTCATCTATATTAAGCACTCACTATTAATCATTATAATTGACTTTAATATATGTCTCGATGAAAATACTTATTGGATGAGTATGACTTGCTAGCATGAGTGCTCATATTAATTGTCCTAGTGCTTAGACAATTTTATACACATGAATACTTTTTGTGTACTCTGACTAGTATTCATATGATTTTTTCTCTATACACTTACCCATAGGCAATGACGTGAGTACTCAATGTAGTACTCATGTTCATCTTTTTTGCAAAAAATTTAGCAAGGCATTTATGCGTTTGGATATACAAAAGTAGATTGAAGGTATGCAATTGAGAAAAATGATATTGTATGACGTACAATATAGTGGTGGGACCAGGAGTGGTCTAGAGAGAGCTGAGCTCCCTCTAGAAAATTTTGAAACTGCAGTCAATGCATATGTGAGCTCTCGCTAGAATTTTTTTCTGTCTCCGCCACTAGTATGATAGAAAGAAACTATTTTAACAACTTATTTAGTTTACCCTCTATTCTTGACTGACAAATCATTTATACGATTCCGTTGATAGTGACTTTAAGAAAGAAATACAACCTCTCATTTTGAGCTATTAAATTTTCAAGTGTGGTTGAATATGTATGTAAAAACTGTTAATAGAAATTCGTTGAACTTTACTTTTCTGAATTAAGATAAAAATTTCTGTATTCAAATACAGACTTTGAAATTAACCATACTATAGACAAAACAGATTTTATTTTTAGTGTTTTTTTTATAAATAGCAAAAAAAACACAAATAATTATGAATAAAAACATGTCTATTGGGTTTTTAATTATGTAATAATCAACACTGCATATTTATTTATAATCAAACTATTCTGTATCACATAATAATTAATTTTTTATTTTTATTTTTCTATACTATACTGTGTTTCATCTGTCTTTTAGTGTATTCCTACTTTATGAGGTAGAGACAAGTATATCTTTATCATTAATGGATCATAAAAACAAGATTTTGTCTTTTAAAAACAATGCACAACAGATATGCATTTCTACGCTAGATATGATCGTTCATAATACAGCATTAGTGATCATGCAGTTCTATCATTCCTATCACCTATAAAATTTTTTGCTTTTTGTTTTAAATTGTATTCTTTTTTTAATCTTTTAAACCAATAAATAAAAAAAATATTTTTTATTATATCAAGCTAAAAAATATTTTACTTTCTTCTATAAACGATGAAGATTTCTCTAGTTCTATTATTTGTTTGAAAAAAAAATTTATTAAAATTGATATCTAAATAAAATGAATGTAATAGGACACAACTGAACAGAATATAGACTTATGAGAGTTTTACATAGTTCATTAAAGTTCACAAAGCTATATAAGAGTACTTACGAGTACCTTCACTTGACCAGATAATCTCTACACAATTTGATGCGTTTTGTCTACCTATAATCTATGTTTATCCTAAACGATTGTTAAATGAGAGAAAAATCCAGAATATCAAATTTACACTCTTTAATAATGAATAATATAGAAGGCTTTTGAGTCCTTCTCTAATTTTCAAGGTATTATATCTACCATGTCATTAAGTATGGTAAATAATTTGTAAGATAGACAAACGTTGCTCTAAGTAATTTCACATCATTACATCAACATTTTCCTTGAGGTACAATGGAATATATGCGTTCCTTTTGTGTTATTCTGGTATATAGGAATTTGCAACATAGTCCTCGTTTCGAGAAAATTTTCATTTTTTTCTCAGCAGAAATCTTTGTTTTCATTAGAAAAAAAGGTTGTAGACTTTCAGAGAAGTTGACACCAACTGTTAAAAATTTTAAAAACATCTGTCTAGCGCTTAAATAAGTTCTCTTGCATCCCGTTCATCTTTCTAGTCGTTGTATGTTTATCTTTTTTATTCTCTAATTGAATAATAAAAGAAAAAAAAGTAATATTTATGAAGTTTTCATTAAGCAAATTTGTTGATTCTCACATTAATGCATTCACTTTTTACTGTGCTTTCAAAATGTAAATTGAACTATATCTCTGTTTCTATGCATGCTAAAAAAACAAAACAACTAGGATGTATACTAATCAATAACATATGTATATCTTAGCCTTACTTTTTTGTGATAGAACTAGTAGACTCAATGAAGATGATTATTTATTCCATTGACAAAATTGAGAAGTTAAGATAAGACAAGATTAACAAAATCTATGAAAATATTATTTTTTCTTACTAGATCTTATAGAAGATGAATTTAATTTGATTTTACATCCAATTATGTCGTACTTTCATACTTGATTGATCTATTTTCAATTTGACAGATGTACTTTTTAATGATTCGCATTCTTGTTTTCTTATGTTTATAAATAGATTGAATTTTATTCAGATCAAATTATTTGATAAAATGCTATAAAACAAAACAAACATGAAATAGATAATCATACTTTAAAGTACAAGACTATACATATAAAAGGAAGCACACACACACACTGTTAAACAGATAGTAATAGAGCTACTAATTCAAAAGTAAAAGAACATCATAAAAAAAAAATTGCATTATTTTTGTTCATGACAATTATGAGAGCATGAACAAAAAAAAACGTGAATTTATCTGAACAAGAAGAGCCTTATTATAAATAAAGATAAATACATCAAACATTTCAAATATATCGATCACGTTGACGAAGATAACAAAGTAGACCAAGAGCAGCAACAATACAAAAGCCCTAAAAAAAACAAAAGATCAAAGATTAATTTCTGATACAATAAAACTTAAATATTAAAAAAGCATAAGTATTCAAATTAGAGAGTTTTGTCCTTTTACTTTGAAATGACTGTCATTCTATTCTTTACGCATAGAGCAGTCGAATGATGGATAAAATGTACTTGCTCTAAGTTCATAAGAAATAGATTGAAAAAATATTGCGTATGTGATAGATTATAATAACAGAAGGGAATTCCCAAAAAACAAAAAATATTAATTATTCAGAGCGAGGATGTGTTTAAATTAGCAACGTTCACTATAATAAACATAGCTCAAATGTTACGTGTCATTTGATTACGAAAGATTAAAAAAAAAAGAAGTCCATAGAAAAAGGAATTATTATAAATAAAGAAATTCTTCTTCTTATAACATTAAGAATCTTTAGCAAATTACTTTCTTGGAAAACAAAATTTGCTCAACAACTAAAGCGTATAGAACAAAAATTGACACTTTTTGAAAGTTGTGAATTTTAGATATATCTGTTTCGTTGTCGTTTCCCGAGTAATAAATCCTAATCGAATCATTAAATATGTAAGATTTTAGAGAATTAACATGTATGTTCAAAAAACAAAAAAAAACTCAGCAGTGTCACATATCCAAGATTTTGGAGATGCCACCACGTCTCCCACGGGAGATGCCGCATCTCGCGCGAGAGATGCGGGTGTGGGTGTGGGGGATGCGCATCTCTAAAGGAGATCTTACATCTCCAGTGGTGAATGACCACATCTCTCGAGTGTGGGTGTCGCGTCTCCCGCTGGAGACGCGGCATCTCCCACGGGAGATGTGGTGGCATCTCCAAAATCTTGGATATGTGACACTACTCAAAAAACTTGCTTCTTCACGTTTTAATACTATCAAAATACTGAAATGTTCATTAGTTATGATCGACTATTTACATATGAATCAAATTCATAGTACAATATGTTTACTTCTTTTCCTTTGCAAAATGCTAAAACAGTATGATTGGACTCATTTATTTAATTGACAAGACAAATTCCTATGTTTTTCTAACAAAAATTCGTTACTAGATCTAGTCAGATTGTTCACCGGAACTAATCCAACAGGTCATACTCGACAAAATATCTTCGAAACAACTATTAAACTCACAAGAGAAGTTCATCAATTATTCAATGAAGACTAGATACAATACATAGACTCAAATAAACTATGAATACCTTGAAAAGAACTCGTCCCATTAGCTTATTGCTACGAAACTACTGTAGTTTTATACTTCGATCCATAAAGTTTTAATCCTTAATTCAAATTAAATCTACAGAATGTCAAATACTAATCAACTTACTTCTACAAAGACAAGAACAAAAGCTAAAATTCCAACTATCATTAAATTTCGATTAATTTCCATTTGAATCATATTAAAGCATCCCTAAACAAAAGATTCTAATAATCAAAAACAAAAAAACGAACATTTGTCTTGTCTAACATACATTTGTATAAATTAAACCATAAGTTTCATTAGCAGCAATTTGTTTTCCACAACCATTTATTTCTTCAATACAACATGAATCTGGTACATATGGTTGTCCAATCCATATATCAGCATTAAACCAATCTTGATATTGATCAACACCACAACAATGAAACTAAATATAAAATTTAATAATTTTATTTTCAAAAAAAATAAAATATTATTTCATACACGTTTTTGAATTGAATTCATTGTTTTACGAAAATTATTTTCATCAACACCTTCATCACCTGGATATTGACGAATATTTTCAAGTAATTCTTTTCGTGCAGTCATTGCTACCTTCAAATAGAAATTAAATTCTTTTAATTTTCATTGAAAAAAAACAAAAACAAAATTTTACTCGTTCATTAAATGCAATAACAAATACAACACCAAGTAATAATGCTACGAAAATAATAATCATCGTTATAATATACTAAATATTAAGATTTAAAATAAAATAAATATTAAAATAATTTTATAACTTACAATAAATAATAAAATTTTCTTTTCAAACCATGCACCAATACATCCAATAGCACCAAGTAACATAGAAAATTTTGCTGAAAAAAAAAAAAAATTTCAAAAATAATGGAAAAAAAAAACTTCATATTCAAAACCTGAAATAATCAATACAACTGGTGCCGTAAATATTTGATTTTTCATTAATGGTCGATAATCAATCGATTTTATATGTAACCACCAACTACAAACAACAACAGCAAAACCCAATGCCTAAAATTTTCATATCATTCAAAAATATTTATTAATAAAGAAATCATATTTTCAAATATTACAAAAAAACACATATTGACTATTGTAAAAATACAACGAAATACCATATAAGTTGATGACATTCTCAATCTTTTAATTATTGAGTGTGACTGATCGTATCAATCAATTAATAATCCAATGTATATATATGTATGATGAATGAATCAATGAATAGTATACTATAACGATAGAGGTCATATTTTATTTTTATTTTTTATTATTTATAGAAATATAAAACATAACATATGATTGGTTACTTTGTTTTTGTCTTATATCAACAGATATAAACTCAGGAACGAACAAAAATAATATTGAAAAAAAAAAAGGAAAATAATAACTTTTCAGATTAGATCATGTCGGAAACAATTATTGATGAAAATTCATCATTAAATGGTTTAATAACAACAGACACAAATTCATCAGTCAAAGAATCCGGTGTTAATAATGAGAATGAAGAAACATGGTTATATGGAAAACAAAAGGTGGAAGAAAATGTGTAAGTTTTCGAAGTTATTATTATTAATTTGATTAAATTTTTTTACAAAATTTTTAGTGATAATACAACAGCACCATCAATTGATGAAGTAACAACACAGGAAATTGATGCTAGGGTATGTAGAAAATGTCTTTTTTTTTAATTTTGAAAATTTGTAAGTCTTCATTCAAAAAAATTTATCTTATTTTATTCAACTAAAAAACAATTTTGTATATCAGTAAAGAAGATTCTATTCGTAAATGAAGATTTAGATTTGTCTTTTTTTTTAGTTTGTACTAAACAAACTGATACATTTTCGAAATTTGAATCTTTGAAATATATCATTGTGTATGATCGTGTTAGAAAATATTGAAAAATATATAAGATTTATTCATGTAATGCCTACCGAACTGAAATATAAAACTCAGATTGAATTTAAAAGAAAGTATCAATAAGACTAGTAGAATATTCTGAGGGTTTTAGGCGATTCGTAAAACATTGACAATCAACTGTGTTCAAAAATAGAACGAACAGAACAATCCTCATGTGATTAGCAGCAGCTACTAGATTGTGTTTCTCATTTTCATCTCATAAGAATTGCGTTGACAACTTTCTTTTTATTTCATATGTTGCATATTTTTATTTTCTTTATTAGTATAATTTTGAACATTGAAATTCTCAAATTGACTGTAAGATTATGATAAACGATAGAAAATGATGAGCATATGGTTTTTTTTCATGTCATTAAGTTGCAGGATGTACTCATTGACGTTTGATAAATAATCTAGAAAACAAGACCAAAAATTATTGAATTTGATATTGATAGATTCATTGTTTCAACATTTCTATACGAAAAAAAACAAAACATTCAATGAGTAGCACACCTTGTAACCTATAAGGCATGATACGAAAGTTCTACATTTGTTTTATTTTCAGTTTAGTACAACAACAACAACTTGTCATATAGAGTCGATAGTTTTCTTATTGGAAAAAGCAAGATATCTACTGAAAAGCGTCTTGCAATTTTACACACAAACAATAATGAAAAGTTTATTGGATGAATTTATTTTGCACTTGAGTTTTCTATTTATATTAAAAGATTCGAACTATCAAAATTACAAATTCCATAGGAAAATATTTTATTAAAAACATGTGATGAAGTATTATTTAATGTGTAGAGAGCTCATTAAACTTGGAATTTCACTAACTGCGATGACTGGAAATAATCTTATCTTTCGAAATCACTTTTTCATTGTGAATAATTTTGCTCTAGTAAACACTGGGAAAAATGTCGATTTCGAACTCAACCGAAAACTTGAAAATTATATTTTTACCTATTTATAACATCCTATGATAGCATTACGAAAGGCAATAAATAAGACTAACTTTCTTATTCAATGAAGATTCTCTTTGATATCGTAAAACATTGCAGAGAATTGTTTTTTTTTTGTCAGTGAAACTTATTCTTAAATCTGTTTTGTAGGAAAAGGCAGCAATACCATCAACAATAAATCCAACAACATCATCATTACTCGGTAGTCAATTAGATGATGATTCTGATGATGATGATGATGGAATTCAAGTTACTATTCGTAATATTAAATCAGGCACATCAATTTTTCCACCAGCTCGACAAAATAGTCGAACAACAATACCATGTAAATAAATATTCGGATATTTTATTGTTTTTTGTATGCTTAATTAAGTATATTTTGTTTTTGAAATTCTAGCGGGTCCAGTCATCCCAACAAAATCACAGGCAACACGTGCTATTGATTTAGATGCACAAGGTATTATTAATGGACAGCCAACATATGAACATGATTTAATGAATGCATATAAAGATGATGAAAAACCATGGAAAAAACCAGGTTTGATGAAACATCGTAGAATTAGATATCGTTTAAAGATATGTTGTTGTTGTTGTTTTTTTTTAGGAGCGGATATCACTGATTATTTTAATTATGGTTTTACTGAAGAAACATGGGCACAATATTGTGATCGACAACGTCGTTTACGTTCAGAAAATAATTTAGCTCGTCTCAATGCTGCTCATGTAAAAAGAACTTGTCAAATAAGATGACTACGTTTCATTTCAAACGCTACTTATAGAGTTTTGAAGTGCAACTATCAAATTTTGTTTATAGTTATTTCAATCATGTATATCTAATAATGCTCATAGTAGTTGTTTTTTGATACCGAAAAATTTTCTTATAACTTTCTTCGAAATTGTGTGTCACCATGGTCTAAATCGATTACTCAACGCCTAAAAAGAAATGTCAATTTTTTGTTTCTGAACCTTTGGACTATTTGTAAAATGATGAACTTATTATTATTTTATTGAATTTTTCACTTAAACAGTATTTATCACAAAACTCATACTTTTGTACCCTTAGGAATGGAAAAATTGACCTTTTTTCAAGTATTGAGTGGTTAATTTGATCATGACATATAAAATGCATAAGTCAATCGATTAGTATATTTATAGAGTATGGTGGTACACAGTTTCTGAAAAAGTTGCACGATCAGTCGCCATTATTCTAAGGAGGCATATTGAATAATTGAAAACATTATAATAGCCAAAAATTAGAGAATCTAATAAAAATGCTAAAATTTTGGGTATGAAAAAAGGTAATGTGAGTATTTAGTTGACCCATACGATTAAAGATAAGACAAGACTATTGAAGAATAACTTAAATTAATATTTGATTATATCATTTATAATTGCTATAATATTGACTAACTGCTACAAAAACAGTATAGGTGACTTTTCCTGTGAAGAGTGGTCATCTTATCTAAGAGAGTTTATTAAAACATTTTTTGACGCATATAAAATCTTATTTAGATTCCACCAATGCCACAAATGCTTCCTGTTCATCCCCCTATGGTACATCAAATGAATCCTCATCCAGCGATGATTATGAATAAACCACCAATAAATATGCCAATTGTACAACGACCGTTTATGAATGTACGAAAACAAGATGGAAGAATTGATGTTATTGGTATGATAATTTTTATTTTCATAATTAAGATTATTTTGTTTTTTGTTTTCTATGTCAAGGTGCTACTGATCAAACATCCCGTCGACAAATGTTTGATGCACCAAATACTTTCGAACATCCACCATTTATGAACGGACCTCCATTGTATGTTTTCTGAAAGCTTTGAAAAAAATTATAATTTCTGCAATTCTTTTTTTTTTGTGATGATTTATTTATTTTTTGATTATTGTTAGAGATATCTAAGAGCAAGTTTTTTTTCGTTCTGCTCTCGACTTAAAGAAAACTATTTCAGCATTTACTCATAGAAACGAAAAAAAAGTTTTGAATACTTTCTCATGTGTCCAGACATAATAAATTTGAATTGTTTTCGAGCCGATCTCATTCATCCCTAATCATATTTTATTAAGGTAATAGAGTTTCAATTGAACAGACTTATTGTCAAGAGTGACTGGGCGATTCGTCACGAGTATGTACGTGTGAATGAGGATCTTTCGTGTATCCTCATTGACACTAACTCACATCCATCCTAGAACCGAAATCTTTTTAGAGGTTTTATTAGAAATTATGTAGTATCTATAAGAAAAAAAAAATAATTGAAATCTGAACCGAGCATCGAAGGAGATTCCCTTACTAAATATGAACGAGAAGAATTTATTTGACATTATCTTTAGTCCTGGTGGTCAACCACCTAGTGGTCAAACAGTTGGTGATCTCGTTACTCCACCACCAACATCCAATGGTCCTGCACCACAACATGGAACACCACCTGGTGGTAATCATCCTATACCAACACTGGGTGCACATCGATTACCTATGATGGCTCCACCACCTGGTATGCAATTTCGGCCTCAATTTGGTCATCCACATGCGCCTGGTGCCCCTCCATTTTTTCCTCATGGACCTGCTGCAGGCATGCATGGCGAAAGGTAAAAATTCTTCTTTTCATTCATTTTAGAGTATACTTACAATTTATTATAGACCACCACAACCATACTTTTTACCTCATCATCCACAGCAACCATGGGATAAGTAAGTTTCCTTTTATTTTTTTTTCTCCATGTTAATTATTTTGATTAAATTATATTTATTAATTAGAGCTGGTATGCCTCCTGTACATGGTTTTCCACCTGGACATTTTCCTCCTCAAGCACCTGTACCAAGTAATACTGGTAATGGACGACCACCATCTAGTCGAAGTCCAACACCTGAAGATCATTCACCACGTAGTTCAACACCGGAAGAAAATCGTCCTAGTGGTAATGGTGGTGATACTGAAAAAACATCAAAAGATGATCGATATAAAGATAGATATCGGTATTTAATGAGAAAATGTTTTAAAAAACATCTACTTTTTTTTTCTTTCAAGAGATGAGCGTGAACATTATTCAACATCACGTCGTCGTTCATCTCCAAAAGATCGTTCATCATCATCTTATCGTTCACGTCATCGAAGTGGTGATCATGAATATGAACGACCAAGAAGTGATCGAAAATCATCACGTGATCGTGATGATAAATATGAACGTTATTCACGAAAGTAAATTTTCAAATATTTTATTTGAAGTTTTCTTTTATAATTATTTTTTTGTTTTTTGTCAGACGACATCATCGAGAAGATAGTGGACGTCATCATCGAGGTGATGATGATGCATCTCGTAGTCATCGTTCATCACGACGTACACCAACGAAAAATTTTTCTTCACCACCAAAAACTCTTGCTACTAGTAACAGTCAAGTTTCCTCAACAGAACCTTCTCAAACATTACCTGAAAATCCAGAAACAATTGAAAATGATCAGACATCAACAACAAATATAGCTGCATCAACAACATCATCATCATCACCAAATAGTCGATCACGTCGTGATGATTCTGAACGTTCTTCGTCACGTCATGGTCATCATAAAAAATCATCAAAACGATCGCGGCGTGATAGTGGTGATGAACGTAGTCATCATAGACATTCGAAAGATAAATCTAGTAGCAGTAAAAAAACAACAAATCAAACAGAAACTTCATCGGATGTTAAAGACCAAATAAATGACTAGAATACGTTTGATGTTTTTGTCCTTTTCGTTTCTTTTTTTTCTTGTCATGTAAATTTCTTCTTTTTCTATTGTTGTCTATTGATTCTCTGTATATCTTGGAGAAAACATAAAGAACATTAAATACATATACGTATTAAATAGATATAATTGTTCTAGATTAATATTATTATGGCTAGTCCACATACTCGATCAGTTCTTAAAGATCTTAAATTAAAAGATGATAATAATATTTGTTTCGAATGTGGAGCATTAAATCCACAATGGGTATCTGTTTCATATGGTAAGATATGAATATATAATTCCATGTAAGAAAGTTTACAAAAACCACTTTTAAGTATTTTCAATATAAAAAAATAACTAAATTTTCTTACTATTTTTCACTTGAAAAAGTATTTAGTAGAAGTAATTTATAGTAATTTTGAAAAGTACTTATTAGCCTTTCGCGCATTTCTTAAATTCATTAAAGCACTTTTGGATACAAAAGAAGTACTTAACAGTATTTTTCCAATCATTCAATATATTAGATTAATTTTCATGTTTTCAGAAGTATTTTATCGAACTTTTGGCTTATAAAGCAGTGAATCATAAAAAAATTAAGGATAAAATGTTATTTTAGTTGTATTCGAGTACTGTTCTAAACCTGTATAGTAGTGTTGCTTGCGTGTACCGCATATACACTTAATAACATTCCACAGGAATATAAAACGCGAGAATTTCTCGTGAAACCCTCAAAAAACCTTATTTTGCCTCCGGAAGCGTGAAATACTTCATCCAGCGAGCATCAAAGAACGGGGATTTCGTTCGAGACATTGTCAGTTACTTAAGTCCTCAAAAAGGTGCCAATTTAGATAGCCCTCTTGTTCTACTGTGATCTATAATTGCCTATTTTCCTATAAAACTCTTTATCATCGTATTCATTGCAGCTAGATTATGTGATAGAGAGATTGTTCTGAAGTATAAGAATCAACTGATGTCATATAGGATGTGGGTAGGTGTAGCTGCGTCTGTAACTGTGGGTGAATGTTGGCAACGCTCTTCTCTTCACTCTCACCCTTACCCACAGCTACACTCATACCCACCCTCACAGACACATCCACATCCACATCCTTATGCCCGCAAGATGGAAAGGATATTTCGAGAAGTTGACAAATATGTGGAGGAAGCAATCAATTTTGAAATTATTGATATCAATGCCTAAGATGAAGAAGAGTTTTTGATGGACTCCAGTAGCGAAGATGATATTTACTTTGAAAAAATAAAATCAAATGATTTATCTATCGAAAAATAGGCAATTATAGATCACAGTAGAACAAGGGGACTATCTGAATGGGCACCTTTTTGAGGACTTAAGTAACTGACAATGTCTCTAACGAAACTCTCGTTCTTGGATGCTCGCTGGATAAAGTATTTCACGCTTCCGGAGGCAAAATAAGGCTTTTTGAGGGTTTCACGAGAAATACTCGCGTTTTCTAACAGAACATCTTAGAAAGGCGTAGCTTTTTTTTGCCTGAGAACAACAGTCTAGTCTATCGCTTGCAATAATTAGAGGTCAAAATCCGGCTCTCTAACACCCTAAGTTTTCGATTTTGGTCGAAAAAGTTCGCAAACTTCATGAAGACACGTTCAAAAGTTTTCGTTCCCCGTACACAATTTACTTGCCTCATATAGAGCTATTGAACAAAAACATCGCAGGTCTCTAGCTATTATCATTACGGAGATATTTGACCAACACTGACTGTCTTTTTTAATTTGAAATGAATGGTAGTTATTTACTGTTATAAGATAGGATTAGAAGCAGTCAGAATCAGAGATGAATAGTACTTTTCTATTGGCTCAGTTTTTATTTTATGTTTAAGAAATTGTGCTGTTTTAAACTCAATTTTTCTCTTTCGCTTATGACAGAGTTTGTTTCAGATGAAATTTTTTATGTAAAACATTCATTTAAATTCAAAGCATTAATAAGAGTGCAATAGACATTGATGAAATATCTGTTCGCTTTACGAGTTATGCTCCAAGTTCGACAAGTAGATGAAATGGAGTCTTCAGTGTCAACATTCGAAACAGCATATTTTTCAACAATAAGAATAGTTTGTACCAATATAATTTCAATATTTCTAGTGCTTAAATGTATTTTCTTATACTAATTGAAAACTTCGCTCATCAAATCAGCACGTCATATTACTTCGTTACTATTTCGGAAATCATATTTCTAAAACTACTTGTTTTTACTGTACGGCTAGAAACCCATTTTGAAACAATCTGATTATGTCAAGCAAAAAAAAAGCAAAACAAATAGACATTTAAAGAATAAATTTAATATAAAATTCTAAATATTTGATTCTCATAGGTATTTTTATTTGTCTTGAATGTTCTGGTAAACATCGTGGATTAGGTGTTCATTTATCATTTGTTCGTTCAATATCAATGGATAAATGGAAAGATATTGAATTAGAAAAAATGAAAGTTGGTGGAAATCGTCAAGCAAAAGAATTCTTGTCTAATCAATCAGATTATAATTCAAATACAATGAGTTTACAACAACGTTATAATTCACGTGCAGCTGCACTTTATCGAGATAAAATAAATACAGAAGCACAAGGTAAAACTTGGTCTATAAATTCTTCACCAGCATTAAATTATACATCGTCTTATGAATCTTTATCTTCAAAAAATTATACTGATAAATCATCCGAAATAAAAAGAACTTCGTCAGATTGGACAGAATTTAAATCATCAGAACAACGAAATGATGATTATGATAATTATCAAAATAGTAATTTTAATGAACAAGAATATCCCTCTGATCTTGATAGTGGTCATTCAAAATATTTTGGTTTTGATAATAAAAATTATACAGCATCATCTCAACGTAAATCATCAAATCCTGAATTATTAGCAGCATCAATTTCAAATATGAGTGTTAATGCTGCTAAATGGGCAGGTGTTGCTAAAGATTCTCTTTTTAAATTTTCTAAAACAGCTGCTGAAAAAGCAACTGAATTAACAACAAAAGCGAGCGATCAAGCAAAAGATCGAACATTACTTACAAATGTTCAAACAGGTGTAACGAATATAGCATCAACAATGGGTAAATTAGGTACAAAAACATGGTCGGATATGCAATCATTATGGTCAGGAAAAAATTATCATTTAAATAATCGAGATGATCAACGTTTACATCATAATCAAAATGATTCAGATAATGTAAATTTTAAAGAAAATTTTAGAATTTATTTTATTTTATTTTATTTTATTTTTAGAACAATTGGTCTTCTTTTGATCCACAACCATCATCAACAGTAACATCTGATAATAATTTGAATTATCAAAATACTTCTACTAGTTTATCAAGTCATTGTCATGAACAATCTAAATCAAATAGTAGTCTTCCAATATTTAATCATGATCAAAGTTCTGAATCGTGGTTTAATGATCCAACAAAGATGAAATCAACTTATGTCAATATTCCACCCTCTTCTTCGAAAAATAATGATCATATAAATACATCGGTTCTAGTAAAACCTAAAGAAGAGCCAGTAGCAAATCTCATTGATTTTGATGATGAAAACTGAGCTGATGATGATTGTGCTAGATGGAAATCCATCGATAGAAAATAAAAGATAAGAAAAGTTTTTTGAATTTATTTTGTTCGTATTGAAAAAAAAAGTTTACATCTGTTTTCATTCCTATTGTGAATTAATGGATCTTCATTTATTTTCTTTTGATACAAATCTCTTTTTCTCAAAATAAGCTAGTGAAAATTTTTTATTAGACATTTTAATTGTTATTTTGGTGATATATTTATACGTTGTTTTTTTTTTCTCGTATTTTCAAAATAAAAATAACTATTGCTATTATTACTTTAAAATAATAAATAACCAAATTGTTTTTATTATATTCACTGAATTCATCTAAAAATTTAACAAATATGGTTCAATTCAATACATTCTAAATCTGAAAATGATCAATGATTTTATTTTTTTTTACGTGAGTAGCTTGAAAAAAAAATTGTTGATATGCATTGCTTTTATCACATTCGATTATTAGTAATATTCTAAAGCAAATTAGAATGGTGCTGGTATCGACAGCTGCACTAGTTTACAGACAAAAAAACAAGGTCTTGTAAAAAAAAGTGCTTTGAGAGAGAGAAAAGTATGTGCTCTTTTAACACCGATAATACACAACGAAAATCAAAAAGGGTGTGGCGGTTGGTATCTGGCCAGATACCAAATCAAGTAAATTATTTTCATTCTGTCACGTTGATATTCATTCAGTGTAGATACGCATCTATCGACATATTTTATCGAATTATATATATATTCGTTTTAAAAAAAATATCTCATGACATAGGTTAAATCATCAGATCTACGCATATTCATTAAGAGGTAGAAGTATACAGATTAAATAAGTATTGATATACGCAGTTTTACAAAAAGATAGTAGTCGAATCACCCTGGAAAAGAGAGAAATAAAGTCCAGATAGAAGATGCTTTGACTAGATTTTTTCTCTCAAAGTACCTTGGGTTACTTCTATAAGTATTTATCTGGTATTCAAGGTTATACTTTTTTTTTCTTTTGATAGGTATCGTCTATTGATTTCTTGTTTTTCATGAATACATTATATAGAGATAATAAATTGCTAACTCAACTAATACAATACCCTTGAGTTCAATCATCTTGTCCTTTTTTTAAAATTTTATTTCACTATGGTTACATCAGATTTTATGCGTGAATAAAAACACATATGCTGTTTCAATTTTCTTTAGAACGATAGATTTTTGTCAACAAGTTAAATAAAAAAAAAAAAATGGCCTGCCCTTATGCACTATCTGTTGAACGTGAAAACGAAACATCAACAGCAACTGATAAGTTAACTGTAAATGGCTCAGTTAATAATGAGGCTCTTTCTGAAATTCTTTCTTTAACTGGTTATGGCCCAACAAGCTCAGCTAAACCTGAATTAAAACGTTTACCATCAAGTGATGAATTAGTTACCTATCATAATTATTTACAATTAAATAAACTTCTTGATAGTCAACTATTATTAAGTTCAAAACATGATGACAATAAAGGTACTGTTCATGATGAACATTTATTTATAATTATACATCAAAGTAAAATTAGCTTATTATTATTATTATGAATAAATACATATATTTTGATTAGGTTTTGAACTTTGGTTTAAACAAATCATTTGGGAAATTGATTCTCTTCGTAAAATATTTACTAATGACATTATTGATGAAACTCATATGTTTGTATCAATAAATCGTCTTCAACGATGTGCTCAAATTTGGCATCTATTATGTGATAAAATAAGTATTTTAGAAACAATGACACCACTTGATTTTATGGAATTTCGTTCATATTTATCACCGGCTAGTGGTTTTCAAAGTTTACAATTTCGTTTAATTGAAAATAAATTAGGTTTAACAGATAAATTTCGAGTTGTTTATAATCAAGTATCATATAAAAATGCTTTTCCAATTGAATTTCAACAAAGAGAATTAATGAATTCTCTAGAACAGCCAACATTACTCGCACTTATTGAAGTAAAATTATTATTTGAATGAAATAAAAATCGAATGATTATTGTTTCGTTTTTTTCTTTTTCTATTTAGCGATGGCTTGAACGAACACCTGGCCTTACAGATTCAAATTTTAATTTTCGTGAAAGATACAAACGATCGGTTGCTCAATATATTAACTTTCTTCAAACAAATGCTGAAGTATATCAAAAATTTCTTTTCTTTTTATTTTCATAGTAATATTTTTGTAATTTTCAAGAGTGAACCAAATCCAACAGCACATGATGCAGCTATTGAAGATGTAAAGAAAACGGCTGATACATTTCGATCATTAATTGATGAAAAATTTCATCAACAATTAGTAGCAAGAGGTGAACGACGTATGAGTCATCAAGCTTGTCTAGGTGCTCTTATGATCATGCTCTATCGAGAACAACCACGTTTTCAAGTTTGTTCCGTTTTTTTTTTTTTCTTTTATTTAAACAAACTGGAATTTCTATTTGATTAGGGTCCTTATCAAATTTTATCATTATTGATGGATATTGATGCACTTATTACTAAATGGCGATGTAAGAGTCATTGTTTTTATCAGATTACTGAAAATTACGAATATATCAATTCACAAATTTCAGTTATCTGAACATAAATTGATTAGAAAATTTCTTATTTTAAAAATTCTTTTTTTTTATAGATAATCATGTAATACTTGTTCAACGACAAATTGGTAATAAACAAGGTACAGGTGGTTCAGCTGGTTATAGTTATTTACGATCAACTTGCAGGTTAGAATAAATTTGATGATTTAATTAATTATTTTAAAAAAAAATTTAAATTTTTAGTGATCGTTATAAGATCTTTATTGATTTATTTAATCTTGCATCATTTCTTGTTCCACGTGAATTTATACCAAAATTAACAAATGAAATGAGATTACGTTTATCTATAGCTAGTGTTGATGGAATATCAGACGATGAAAAAGAATATCAACCATCAGAAACAAATTCCAAAGAATAAAATTCAATGTCTACTAATTAGTTTTATCCTGTAGAAAAAAAAAAGAACCATAATTAATTTTAATAATGAAACAAAAAAACTGAAATCTAAATGAAATTTTTGATTTGATTTTTCTTTTTAATTCTTCTAAGATACAAAAAATGTCGAAATTTTTTTTAGCATCTTTCAGTTGTAGTTATATACTTTCGCTCTATTCTTTCTTTTAATGAATAAATTTAAAAAAAAAAGTATTCTACGTCAAATTATTAGCAGATATTTTATATTATTAATGAATAATAAAAACAATTGATATATACTATCTTAGAAAAAGCAAGTCAATTCATTTACATAGATAAAGCACTTAAAAAGAAAATACTCTAACTAATTCAATTTGCACGATTGAATTCATCAGAATTAATTCTGTTGTTTGTAATTCATTTGCATGAAAAACAATTGTATAGAGATATAATGTATTTACAGAGTAAGGTCATCTAAGGATGAAATATAATATAACGATGAAAGGGTATGCTTTCGTATAATGACATGCTATATTATCAGCTGCGTCATTTTCTCATTGTATATTTCATTTGATTTTACGTTTATTATATGTCACAATTGCTTGTGTGACGAAAGAATGGCATAGATCTTTTTAAAATCGATGATTTGAGTACTATTAAAAAAAAAAGAAGAGAGAGTACTGTTTTATATTTTACATATGTCATGTTATTGTTGTATATATTCTTTTTTCTTCAATATTGTATAATAGTTTCCATTCACATAAAACTTGACTACAACAAATACAGAAGGTTGGAAAATTCAACTGCACTTATTCTACGAAGGATATGAACGGCAAAGGCACACGTTTATCTTGATTGCTGAAATATTATCAGAATCACAATGAAGGACACGTATTTTTCTTCAAGCTTTTTTAATCTCAAAAAAAGATATCTATTGCATTTTTCAATATATAATTTGAGTTTATTTTATGTTGTTTCTTTAGTTAAAAGTTCTAGTGATTTACGTAAATATTAGTATTTCTGAATAATTTAAAACTCTTGATGATAGTATAATAAATGTTCGCACATGATATTTTCATTGAATATAAGTTTCTTTTATAAGATTCAAAAACGATAATCCTTTCAAAGTGTAAAGAAGAGTCATTCATTATCATACGTCATAGGATTAGGTCCTGTTTCATCGAAATTTTTTTTTCTTATATTGCCGTTTCGTCGAAAAATAAAAATGCAATGAAAAGAAAAAGACTATGCTACTCTGCTTGACTAGATTTTTTTAAACATTCTAATCAAAGATAATGTTTAATAATTTTGCATGATTTTTTTTCAAAACGCTTATTAGAGAGCAGTATCGAATACGCATATAGAAGATATTGGAGAAGAAAACATGTGTAGAAAAACGAAAAACTCAATATTTTTTTTTATACTAAATAATAGCATTATTTTTTCAAGACATTCTTCTAATGTTTATGTTTGTTGTTTAGTGTGGAGTCAGTGTAGGTTTCAGCGAACGGATACCCTCACCCTCATTCTAACCTATTCTCACATCTACCCACACCCTATCATCCATTAGTCTAAGATTTTGTTTCTTATCTTCTATTCATGAACCAAACATATGTATGCTGTAGACAAAGTTAGAATTCTACTTTTGATCGTATGCAATAAGAAAATCTTTATCATGAACTAGGGACGTTAAAGAAAGACAAATAATTCGACTATGAAACGTGATAAAAGTTTTCCAATTTTGTCTAGTCAAATGTAGGTATGAGTATGGCGTTTTTAGCTGAAGAATTTCTCTAGCTTTTGCCCATTTATCTTGATTCACTCAAACAAACATCGTAGTAATTAACTTGCTTTACATACTATTTTTCTATGTTGCTTATTCGAATAATTAGTGTTTTTCTATTGGATGGCTTGAGATATTTGAAAAATCGACCACCATTATCGATACAGCTCATTGATGTACTGTAGAAAGGCCGAGAAGGAAAACATCGAACATTGCCACTAGCAAGACATTCTTAATTTTTGGCTACGGAGTCTGCGCTCTATTCTTTTCTTTATCTAGACCCTCAAGATATCGAGATTCAATTCAAAATATTGCTCTTGACAAGCAAAATACCATTAAGAGAACTTCATGACGATTCCAAAATTTCCTGACAATTCAACATCTTTTATTGACTATTATAGCATGAAATATTTTGAACAAGAATTTATTTGAATTTTATCACCAATTTTTTCAAATGAGTCATATACAAAATATTTTGAAAAAAGAATGAGCTCGATTTATGTAGCAGCTGAAGCAGTAATTTGAGGTAATTTAGGCACATCCGATATGCTTGCATTACTTCTCGAATCGGATGAACTTGCATTATGTGTTGTAGTAAGTCCTTGTGTTAGAAAAAGATTGTTTGCATTATCATGATTAACATCAATTGGACGATCATTATTATCCATAGGAGTTCTATATGAAAAAATAAAAATAATATAAATTGATAATTCTACTTGTATTTAATATTACTCATCTATAGATAAATCTGTCATATTGGATTTTTTTGTATTCATTCGTATAAACAATGCTCGAAGTACTTGTTCTTTTTGTTCCCATGTTAAATCAGCAATATCAACTTCAGGGCCAAGATTTGTCCTATTGATGTAGTATAATTAAAAATTAATTATAACTATGAGCATTTTATTTCAGAAAGATATTAATATGATTGGCAAAAGGAATCGAAGCTTTTTTCAAACGAATCAAAAAAGAATTTTAGTCCTTGTTATGAATAGGAGAATAAAACCCTACAGTGATTATTCCAGATCAACTTTTCTTCCTAGGTTTAATAGAAGACTATTAGCGTAAAAGAAGTATGGTTTCAAGTAACGCATCTAATAATAAAACGAAATATTTCTGATGACAAAAATCCATGTAACCGTTTGTCAAAAAAAACATATCAACTTGAATCATTTTCTCATTTAAACGAGTAAAGTTTAGAAACTAAAGCAGAATAATAGTTCGCGTTTTAGAGATTGAAATTCGATACTATTGAACATTTAAAACATTGATTTAGTAAAAATGTTGAAATTAAGCTCGAATAGTTCATCATTGGTAAAAACTTCAAAGAGTACTTGTAATGTAATGAAAAATTATATATCATATATGATTTAGTATGTTTCACATGTGTCGAGTCACTCTGAATTTCCGATATTTTTCCGAACACTTTTCAGTTGGTGAGCTAACTTTTCGTTGCAAACACAACGTTAGAATATAATTGTGCATCATCAATTAATACTGTAGAAAGTAACGATGAAAAATGAAGAAAACCGAGGAGAGACTATAGTCTTAAAAAAAAACTACAAAACTTTTCCGTTATTGTAGTGAAAGAATCATTTGTATAAAAATTTGTCAGATTTTCTCAGTGAAGTAAAAGGTTCAATTCAAATCGAGAATATTTTGTCTATTCCTTGAACTCATTTCTGTTCCCTGAATAATATAACAGAGTTTTACACAAGCATTCTTTGAATATACCTGTAGAAAAACCGTAATAGGTTCTTCAGATATATCAATCCGTGTTTAATTTTTTCTAGGATTATAGAACTTCATCATTATTTTCGAATAAGCTAATCGATTATGCACAAGTATATTGCATTATAAAATATTGCCACACACTGTTCGTGATGAAAGATTGTTGCAAAGGTTTTTATCGCGACAGTGGTAGGCTTTTAGCCACAATGGATATCTTTAGGGTCTTACACTTTTGTATTATATCTTATAAGAAAATTTACCATTTTGTTGCTTCTTCTAAATCATGAAAAACACTATTTGTACTATATCCATGAAATGTTTCATTAAATGTTCGTATTCTTGGATAATCTCCTTGTCCATGATGAGCATTTAACATTCGATTTTGATAAGCATTAAATGCATCTTTTCGATATTGTAAACGATTTAAAGCAATTTGTTTTTTAACATGTTGTAAAGCATCCAAAAAGAATGTTTCTAATTCTGTACGTTGTTCAATAATAATTTTAGCTAATTTTTTAACTTTATTCATTTCTTTTGTTTTTAATTCTAATATACGTTGTAATCTTATTATTTCACTACGTGATGATTCATGTTTAATATGTGTTTGTTCAAGAATATTTTTTCGTTCAATATCAAATTCTTGTATAAATTGTGTTAATGATGTTTCTAATAATTGAAT
This sequence comes from Rotaria sp. Silwood1, assembly GCA_905250075.1. Taxonomy (NCBI): domain Eukaryota; kingdom Metazoa; phylum Rotifera; class Eurotatoria; order Philodinida; family Philodinidae; genus Rotaria; species Rotaria sp. Silwood1. The sequence continues at coordinate 104,087 of CAJNOP010000447.1, forward strand.
TTTTTCTTTTAACTAATATTTAAAGAGAGAAAAAAACAAAAGAAATTTTTTGATTTGTCTTTTTTATTTTCTATTGTAAATTACTTCTTTGATGAGATTATTTTGTTTTTGTACTTGTTCAATTTTTTCTTTTATTAATATTTCATTTAATTCTTTATCATTACTTGTAGTTGCTATTAATCTTGATAATTGTTCTTTTGCTTTTTGATATTCATCCAACTCTTGTTTATACATACGTAATGTGTCAATAAGATCAACATTTTCTTTATAGACATTACGATTTGTTTCATTTAAACTTCTAAAATAAAGAAAAAGAAATTTGATGTAAAATTTCTTTAAAAATTATGTTTTACTTTAAAGCTTCATCTTGTGCACGTGAAGCTATTTCTTCAATTTTTTTATTTGATTCTTGTTGTAAACGCATTTTTTCTTCAAAAAATTTTTGTTCTAATTTTTCTACTGTATCTTTATGTTCACGTTCATTAGAAATCATTGCTTCTTTAATCTATAATAATTTAGAAAAAAAAAACAAAAAAGACAATTATATCAATGAAAATTAATAAATTTTACTTCTTCAAGTTCTTTTTGCATTTGTGTTTTTTTCTTTCGAAATTCTTTTACTTGACTTAATTCATGACGAATTATTTCAAGTTCACTTTCTTTTCGAGTTAATTTCTCATCTAATTGACGTTTTTCTCGACTAAAATCACCAATCTTAAAAATAAAAAAAAAAAAATAATTTCTACATTTATTTTTATTTCTATTCATACATACTAATTCATCTTTAACTTTTCGATGATCCATTTTAAGAGTTTTAACAGTTTGTTGTAAACGATCTATCTATAGTTAACAAAAAAAAAAAAAAAATCAAAGCATACAGCTAATGTTTTGTCTTTGTAGATAATAATTATTTACTTCGGCATCTTTATCAGCATCTTGTTTTTTTAGAAAAGTTACAACATCAATTGTATCTTTTTCTGTAAGACGCATTTGATCACGCATTTTTTCATTATCATTCGCTAATGAACCAGCTATATCTCTATTAATATACAAAATTAATTGACATAATTAAACAAAATTAAAATTTTTATTTTTCTCACCGATAATGTTTGCGTGATAAATCCATCAGATTAAGTTGAGCTTCCCATAAATTTGAATTATGAATACCCATTTTAACAGCTGATTCTTCTTTTTCTTTAGTTTTTTTACTAGAAAAATTTCATTAATTATCGTTCTTATTAATAAATGATTAAGAAAAATCTTACCCTTTTTTCCCTTTCTTGCCTTTTTTGCCTTTACCACCTTTTTTTCCTTTGCCTTTTTTCGGCATTTTTGTAATCTAGAAAAATAAAATATGACTAAAATCTAGTTTAAATTCAATCGCCATTTCTAATTGATTTGTTTACAAAAGAATCAGCAACAACCTCTTTTTATTTGGCACCAATAAAAAACAGATGTCAGTCAATGATGACAATGATTAAATATGCGACAAAATCGATACAAAAATTTCTTTTTTTTTTTGTTTTCTATAACTTAAATTATTAACATATATATTGATATAAGAATTAGTTTCATTATTTTGCTTTTTAACTTAATTAATTAGAAAAATAAATTAAAATTTCTTTTTTTTTTTGTAATTATTTTAATGCTCAAAATTTGGTTGTCGAGACGACTTCCAAAATACACATAGATTTGTTTGCATATTTTTTATAAAATTGTTTCAGTTAATCAGCTTTATTCTTTTTTCTTTTTTTCTTTTTCGTTTGGCTTTGTATAATTTAATAAAAAAAAAAACCAGCATCAGTAAACTATAGGTGGTACGAGCAACGATAAAAAGCGTTTTTTTTTGTTCTCTCTCGCTTTGTCTTCCTTTAACGAAACAGTCAGAAGACGAAAAGCACTCGCTGTGGTATAAGACTTTTCAAGTGCCTGATTTTTATGTGTGTCTAACAGATGAAGCGCAAATCTTCGAAACGCTCGATTCTCAACAAAAATTCGAAACATTTGTCAAATTCATTAACACCAATTATTGATGTAACAACAATATCATCTAATCAAGTCGATTTAGGCATAGGAACTGCACATTTAGATTCTCATACACCATGTTTAAAGGCAAATTTAATATTAAAAAGTCAAAAAGCGCTCAAACGAGATTTACTTCGTTGTAGTGATCAACGACCATCACTGCTCGGTTCACATACATTACAACCACCACGTATTCATCCTGGATCTCAGCAAGTGCATACAGCGAGTTCATCATCATCTGATCATCAACAACCAAAACGTCGTCATTCTTTATCAATGAATTCACGTACATTTTATGCAACAATCGATCGTATAGGACCATGGCCAGATGTATCAATAAGTCGTTTACGTTCGGATGGAAATGAATTATTACGACCATTGAAAAATTTTCGTAATTTAAAAAATCCTCGTGTTTTTTCACCAAAATACTATGCCGGATTAAATGAAGCTACAAGTAAATTTATATTTTATTCATCAACACGAAGTTATATTGATGAATATCGAAAACAAAAAGGTTATGTACTTGGTACACAGAAAACATCACAAGTTAATTCTCTAGTATCATCAACACCATTATCAATACAACAATCAGATGAGGATCAACTTTCTGGTATGGGTGCATTTAGTAGTGCTGTAGCTGTTGACTTAAATAATAGTACGATTAGAGAAGATAAAACACTTATATCAACTACAGAATTATCAATACCAAATAATGGATTTACAAAATCAGCCAGTGATTCACTTGAATTTACTAGTACACCCCCATCAATTCCATCAGTCACAAAAGTTTTTAATGATCCACGTCATGTAAATAATTTTCCAACGATAACTATGCGTAATGGTCATCTTCGACCAACTCGTCATCCACCTCATCATACTATTGTTACTCAACAAGCTATTGCATTACCATCATTAAATGGTTCATCACTTCATTATATAAGTAGTATGAATTCAATTGAAAAAGCTTATTCAAATAGTAAGAAAACATCAACACAAAATCAATCAAAATTATTTTTTATTGACAGACGTCATAGAAAAAGGTATAGATTTATTTATATTGATTTTATCTAGAAATATAAATTGATTTGTTTAATAAAACTAGGATTTCAAATGGTGTTAATAGTGATAGTGAGGTATGATATTTATGAAATAATTTGAAATTAATAATACTAATTAAAATCACATTTTTTTGTTGTTTTGATCTATTTACCATTTCTCATATGTTATAGATTTTGTCTCGTTCACAAGATCATTCTGAACTTCAAGCTACCGGTGCTTCATTAGGAACATCTCCACAACGATCAACAGCTGTAGTGGTTTATCAATTACCTCATCAACCATCCTCAATTACTATTTGTCAAAATGATGTTAAATCATTGAGTTAGAATTGAAGAAAAAAAAATGTTTTTCAGTTTTTTTGAAATTAGTATTTATTGATAAAAAGATCATAATATTTGTGCTAGCTGTGGATAGATCATCTATTTGAAATCTCTTGTTTTTTTTAAAGAATATTATTTGTAATAGAATAATATTCTAATGATTTATTAGTAATCTCGTTTCAATTTTAATACAGGCAGTTTGTTATTTGTTTTTTTTACCTACAGAGAGTAAACTTGATTGAAAACAAGCTCCAATGAAAATTTGAAATTGACTAACTGTGTTTAAATTGTATTCATTTATTATATAAGTCCGAGGAAGCCACAACAGAGACTTCGATTGTAATGGTATTAAATGAACCTTATCAGAACTATTGATTATATATGATTACACAGTTTCCAACCATAAATTTCGAGCACTTTCATAATGGAAGATAATGATGTAGTATAGATAACGGAGGAGTACATGGCGTTCACGTAGCTGCCTGAAGAATCATAATGATAAAATTTTAGAACCAGTCTTATCTACAATGGCCTGTTTTAGACATTATTCGATTATTTCGATATAACTGGTTATCAGATAATAAACTGCATTTGCGAGAATAAGTAAATATTAAAGAAAACCTTATGTGGTCAACTATTCTGTTATATCTCAGATAAAGCTTGTCCTAGAAAAACGAAAAAGGAGGTACAAGGTTGCAAATACCCGTATTTTACCATGTGACAAATAAAATTTAACAAAACGCAAAGTAACTCAGGGCTGTTATCATGACGCTTTCATTATTTATCATTACTTTGCAACTTTTTACACAAATAATTGTAACAGAACGAGAAATTTACGACACTAAGTTATTATAAACTCACTTAGACGAAAAAACCATTACAGTACACCTTATATTCAACATACATTTCAACATCCCAGATATCTCGACAATTTTCATTTATGTCGACCAAAACTATATCTAATCTTCTTACAATACCGGTAGAGCTCGTCTATCGAATCTTCGACAATCTTAATGATTTCCATCTTTTATGCTGTACGCAACACGTTTGTACACGTATGAATGCAATTGTCGGCAGCTACCATCGATATCAGGTAAAACACTTTTATATCTGAAAATTTGAGTTTCATCATCTTCAATACATTATTCATTTATCTAAGATCGTAGCTTATATATTGTTTCGCTAGATTATTTTTCTTGGGTAACCACTCATTGACAGATTTAAGCGAATAAATTTGAAGATTTGTTTAAAGCAACTTATAGGTACTCTAAGTGCTAATCGAAAATTAAAAATTTACTACTGACAACAGTTGAAGTCAGCTAAAAAGCACTACGAGTAATAATTCAACAATCACAAAAATGAGCACCATTCGTTGAGATGATGCTAACTTGGAAAACGATGAGTCAATCATACTCCAAAGTTACATATCAAAGACCATTACTGAAATCGGAGGAACGAAAGCACTAGTAAAATCAATCCTCTCCAAGAATAATATCACATCGACACTATACCTTTACTTTAAAAAAAACCGAGATATGAGTAGATACTATATTGAACATTAGTTAAAACAGCGCACAACTTTAACAACGTTTCTGCGACGAATCAAAGGCTCAAACAGTCTAAAGAGCGTGAGAGCACCAACACCTCTTGCCATACATATGATAAACTTTCCTTCTTTTTTAAATCAAAGATTCGTATCTTCGATTCCACAAAAAATCACAACACAACTAGCATGCACTACAAAACATATATATATATATACTAACAAACTTTTACATTATTTCTTTTCTCAAAAGAAGAACACTCTACAGAGGATAAACTAAATCAAAGATTTCCTATATGCATCTACACCAACCGATTATAGACCCCTTTAAGATATCATTTCGTAAACCTTTCACCACTTCAACTTTCTTCTTTCCACACATAGGCACTAGCAACATTGGATCTCAGTGGCAATCCAATGGGACATCAAGTAGCACAACATCTCGTCAAAGCTCTCGAACAAAACCAAGTAATGCTGTCACTCTTTAGGTCTATCATTCACTGCCTGTTAAAAACAGACACTAACCACACTGGTGCTGTGTAACAATCATATCGATGATGAAGAAGCACGACATGTTGGTAAAGTTCTCGAGCAAAACCAAGTAATATCCCTATTTTCTCTATCTATCATTCACTGCATACTTGAATAGACACTAACTACAGTGAATCTCGGTAGCAATCAAATCAGTGATGACGGAGCACAACATCTTGGGGAAGGTCTCCGGCAAAACAAAGTAATATCCTCCACCTTCTCTTCCTATCATTCTATGCCTGTTCAAAATAGACACTAATCACACTTGACCTCAGTTCGAATCAAATCGGTGATGAAGGAGCACAATATCTTAGCAGAGCTCTCGGACAAAACAAAGTAACATCCTTATCTTCTCTGTCTACTATCTGATGCCTGTTCAAAATAGACACTAACCATACTCAACCTCTATATGAATCAAATCAGTGATGAAGGAGTACAACATATTATTAAAGCTCTCGAGCAAAACCAAGTAATATCCTTACTTTCTCTATCTATCATTCACCGCATGTTCAAATTAGACACTAACCACACTGAATATCGGTGGTAATCAAATCAGTGATGACGGAGTACAGGGTCTTGGTAAAATTCTCGAACAAAACAAAGTAATATTGTCCCATTCTCTACTCATCATTAGATACCTGTTCAAAATAGACACTAGACATACTCGATCTCAGTTTGAATGGAATCAGGGATCAAGGAGTACAATATCTTGGTAAAGCTCTGAAGCGAAACAAAGTAATATCCACATCTTCTCTATCTACCATTCACTGTCTGTTCAAAACAGACAATCACCACACTTAACCTCAGTTTGAATCGAATCGGTGATGAAGGAGCACAACATCTTGGCAAAGCTCTCGAACAAAACAAAGTACATCCTTACTTTTTCTATCATTCAATGTCTGTTCAAAATAGACACTAATGACACTGAATCTCGGTAACAATCGAATCGGAAATCAAGGAGCACAACATCTTGGTAAAGCTCTTGAACAAAACAAAGTAATGCTGTCAGTTTCTCTATCTGTAATTCATAGCATGTTCAAAATAGACATTAGCTATACTAAGCCTCTACACCAATGAAATCAGTGATGAAGGAGCACAACATCTTGGCAAAGCTCTCGAACAAAACAAAGTAATATACGCACCTGATCTATCTAGCATTCACCGCATGTACAAAATAGACATTAATCACACTTGACCTCAGTTTAAATCAAATCCAGGATCAAGGAGCACAACATTTCGGCAAAACTCTCGAACAAAACAAAGTAATATCTACACCTTTTCTATCTATCATTCGATGCATTTTCAAAATAGAGACTAACCACCTTGAACCTTGGTAACAATGAAATTGGAAATCAAGGAGCACAACATCTTGGTAGAGGTCTCGAAGAAAACAAAGTAATATTCGCACCTTCTCTGTCTACCATCCATTGTCTGCTTAAAAAAAGGCACTCACCACACTTAACCTCAGTTTGAATCGAATCGGTGATGAAGGAGCGCAACATCTTGGCAAAGCTCTCGAACACAACAAAGTAATATCCCTACCTTCTCTATGTATTTTTGACAGTTTGTTCAAAATAGACACTAACCATACTGAACCTCCGCACTAATCGAATCAGGGATGAAGGAGTACAGCATCTTGAGAAAGCTCTGGAACACAACAAAGTAGTGTTGACACCTTCCCTATGTATCACTCATTGTCTGTTCAAAATAGACACTAACCACACTCAACCTCGGTAACAATAAATTCAGGAATTATGAAACAGAGCATCGTGCCAATGCGGAACAACAAAATCGAATAATATTGTAATCTATTTTGGTGAAATGGACGACTTCTGAATTGACACTTCTCAAATTGGATATGAAGATGTGAGTGTGGATGCGAGTGTTGATTGATTCTTGTGGCTTCACGGTTCCCACATTCATACTTGTTTTTGAGCGATATTGTAGAAGAGTTTTAATTGTAATGTTTTTCAACCGCGTTGTCTTTTAATTTTTATTCTTTTTCCGTGTGATTTATGTGAAACAGAAATCTATTGTTTGCTTCGTTTTCCAATCAACTTAGTGTTAGTAGAATGCGCAACAATTAATGCTACAAACAAGTATCTTCTGACGGAGATGTATTTCAAGCGATGAAACGAACTTTCTATTGCATGTCGAGTCTCTGTCGACTCTAGCTTATCAAACACAATGATGCGAGAGTATTCCTGATAGGTATTAAATAATGAATGGATAAGCTTTGACTTCGCAAAAATGAATGCTGCATATAAATAAACAGACGAATCAGTAAGATCATCATCAAACATACGTATACTCTATAATTTTGGCTTGAACCAGAGAGTTCACCGGACTGTTACTTTTTAATTCGTGAATTATTATCCACACCGAACCCATAACCAAATAGGTCAGTAAAAATAGAACTTATTTTAGATATTAGATGCATGAATCTGTGGATTTAACGATTCAGTCGCATCGTTTGCTTGATAACCGATGAATTTCTCTACGTTGATGAAGTCCATTAGGAAAATGGATAATCTATGATGGTGTTCGCTTGTTCCTAGCGTCTTAGTCATGGTACTATTAGATCTTGTTTAATTGAAATATTCTGTTTTTATTTTCTAGATGAAATATGTATACGATCAGATCCTCTAATGGCTATACCTTCCCGTGGGTACATAATATTCCAATGTAGTGAGTGTATGTGTGTGAGTGTGTAATATCTCTTCATCTACATCCACGTCCACCCAAACCCACACTTCACACCCACACCCACAATTTATCAATGTCATATGACTTTTGTACTTTATCAACTATCCCTTCCAAGTATTCCAGTCATTATTTTACTGCATATATATTTATTTAGGTTGATTTAGTAGTGACAAAGTATTCAAATAAAGATTGTTTATGAGAGTGTCTTCGCAAATTGTTAGTGACCAATAAACGTCGTGTTGAGTCGATCTACAATCGTGTATATTTAATCACTTGCGCACTGTCTAGAAGTACGTACATATTAAGATTAGAGTCAAAAGCAACATCCATCGGCTTCGTGCACGCAGGTGTAGTACCACTTTCTCCAATCACGGGAATACCTACAGTTTTATTGGTACAATACATTACTATTCGGTTTTTACCACTATCGGCAACATATAAATTGTTATATGAATCGAAAACGATGCCCTCCGGTTGGGTGAGAACAGCGTTACTACTATTGACTTGAGTAAGAGTCGAACTCGCAGAAGATGCACCAAATGTCCACAAATATATAGCATTACCGTTTTGATCGCTCAAATAAACTTGACTTTGTGAACCAGGGGCAAACAACATTGAATGCACTCCATTGATTGAGGTATGACTAATTGCAACAGTACCACTTGTTGCGTTCGGAGCCCATTTCATCACTCGATTATTTTTCATATCAACGACATAAAAGTTCAAATTGTCGTCAACAATAACGTCTCTGGATTCATTGAATTCATCAAGCGCACTTCCAGTGCTACCGGTCCCAGCAATAGTAGTACCATTTGGTGAATTGGGTGGATAGCGTACAACCGAATGAAGTTTATGACCAGTAACATACATGTAACCATTCTTGTCAACAGTAAGAGCTTGAGGATCGTAAATCATAGCGGCTCCTGTAGCTGCAGCAACACCAATCACTGTCACACCGGTTGTCGCACCCTGAGTCCACTTTTGAATTCGATCGTTATGGTGATCACAAATATACATTGCATTGCTTGCATCGATGTACAAGCAAGTGGGCTGATTAAACTGATTAGAAGCTGAACCGTCTGTGCCGGTGCCAGCCACGCGTACACCCGTCTGATTCCAACGAAGACTAGTACCTAAAGCATTATTTCATAATATATAGATGCATTTTCTGACTAGGATACCATCCAACGTGGTAGTTTCTGTTTCGACTTATATACATATCTCATTCGAATGATTCATATAGAGACATTAGAAAGGTACATCGAGTTTTTCTTTATGGTTCTTCATTCAGAAGTTATGAGTGTTTTTCTTTTTTTTTTCTCGTATAACCTAGACGAATTGAAAAGCTCATAATTTATAGTGAAAGTTTTCTAAATGATTAATTGCTTTTGAATCAGCTGCCCATACATCATGTAGACTTTAATGAACTATGAATATTTAAAAGAAAATTTGGTTATTATCTTATTTCTGTAGAGTCACTATATTTCAAAGATATATTGCAACTTCGATGTAACTGTGAAGGGGAACGAGTGAGGAAGGAGTGAGTCAACAGTGTATCTATGTATCGATGAGTGAGCATGCCAGTTTGGAAGTTTTACCTTCACAGTAATGCACACACACACACCTCAACAACAAATCACGCGAGATATCTGAAAGTTTTAAGATAATATCTATACTGACATGCATATCTATAGTCAAATTTTCAGGCACAAATTACATATCATGAACGAGTTAGGTGTTTTCCAATTTTTTGTAAGCTATTCAAACAAAAATAGAAAAAATGCTCATAACTTTCGAAGGTAGAACCCTGAGGAACACTCTTTTTAGTATTTTTTGACATGGGAAGAAATTTGATCGAATGAACTATCAATGAATCAAAACAGAAGTCACCAACATCGGTGATTCCCTGGTGAGCAATAAATAACTGACATGAATCGTAGGCAGTTGTAGTCGTTGTTGCTTAATAAAAAGAAGCAAACATAAGATTTTACATGTGTTTAAAATTTAAAAAATTACTCGTAGAAGTGCTGGTTGTACTAGTAGTTGAGGTTGTTTTTGTTGTTGTCGAAGTAGTCGTAGCAGTTGTTGTTGTGGTTGTTGTTGTGGTCGTTGTTGTTGTCGTAGTCGTAGTGGTTGTTGTTGATGTTGTCGTTGTTGTAGTCGTTTCTGTTGTTGTAGTCGTTGTTGTTGTAGTTGTTGT